>PQWD01005405.1:0-32562 GCA_019425675.1 Leucinodes orbonalis
GTCGTACCAAACGCGAGCGTTATCTCGCAATATCTGGTTTATACCGGTTTATTGACGTATTGTATGTAGGTGTTATGTATTTCAATGTTGGAATGTATTGTTTATTTTTAATGTTGGTAATTGATAAGTGACAGCGTTTATTTACAAAAATGTACAATTGTTCAGTAGTTAATATATGTTTGTATTTGTGTGGTAGTACATCACCAGATTTTGTTAATAATAACGGTAAGCATGTTAGTATTGCGTTGGCGTAAACCAGATATTAAGAAATAGCGCGTTATGTATTGCGTTAAAGACCGGTCGTAAGTTGCCGTCGTTATACGCAGTAGCCAAGTTTCATAGAAACATGAAAAGAAAGAGAAAAAGCATTTTGTTAGTATGGTATTATAATACACGGGTCTCTCCTTTAGTTTGCACGCAGTCGTGGAACTAGAGGTTTTTAGTTATTTTTTATATATTTATAAATGATATATGTACTTATATTATATTATAAATATCTGTCTTAAAATTGTTTTTATTAGATCTTAAATATAAATCATTATATATAATTACGTTTATTGTAGGTATTTACGTATAATATTGAACATTAACTAAGTCTTGAATAACAAGAAAACGGAATATAAATGCTTATGATAAAATTACTTATAGTAGTTATGATATTGCACAATATAATATATATCACAGATTAAATAATATATATGTAATTTCATTTTCATTTTAATTATTAAATTAATAGAAAAAATACAAATAAATAAAATAATATAGCAAAATATACACATGGTATGATTAACCAACAAATATTCCGCGCGAGCGTAATGTACAAAGGATCCTGAACAAAAACCGCCGATACCGCCAAGCGTTATTCCCACAAAATGGCGCCCGCCCGTCACACAAGATGGCGGTCTGACCTGGCATAATGTACTGCACGTTGTTTTGTTGTTCGCGACGCTTTTCTTTTGCTGAGACACACCGCTGACGACACGAAGAGCACGGAGCTCGCAAAGGAAACTGCTACCGACGTCCACGCGAGGTAGTACGACCAATCGTACCATATCGAGGATTTTTCTTTTAATATCTGCCGTGACGTGGCGAGTCAAGTTATAAGGTCATATCAGCAATAGTCTATTGAAGTGCAGTACTGCCGACATAGGCCTCTACATAATTCTCAAAGGAATTTCGATAAATAAAGTGGGTGTTAGGAAGTAGCCAGAAAATTTTCAAAGATTCCGTTCGAGCAGGTAGAGCTTGAACTATAAAGGATGATAACTCTGGCACTTGCTATACTATTAAAACTGAAAAGAGCTATAAGTACAGTCTGTAGATCACTATCAAGACATTTAACCCCATCACTAAAATCTTTGAGTTTTAAAAGATACCTAACCATGAGGCTATTTTAATGTGATTCACACAAAAAGATACGCATTTCAAAGCAGATAAAATATTAACAATTTACCACATTTAAAATATAGGTTTAGAGCTTTATACCCAATCTTTAGATCGTCTCATCTTAAATTACATTTGATGGAACAATTTTAAAATGTTTGCTCTAAAAAAGTACATGCACCAGTAGTAAATTATCGTTTGAATCGCTCTTACAGAGTTGGTACATAGTACCGGAAACTATAAAAAAATCAATTATAGATATGTTATACCTAAAAAGTAAAGCTACATATTTTCATTATTTTAATCCCACAATTTCTTACCTACATACGAAACTTCCATCGTATTAAAAACATAAATTATAATTGGTCTGCATTAGACGGCGTGCTTCGTGTTTTGTAAACTATTTTGCACACAATTACCATTGTTCTAAATAAAATACACATTGCGTACATCTGGCGGCTAAATTAAGATAACTACAATGATCATTAGAAAAAGTGATCGGTTGTTGAACTACACATTCTTGATTAAAACTTTTTTAAGCCTAATGAGTTATTTTTTCTAATTACCTGGTACTTTTTTATCTCATATCTTTGCATGGGTTGCCTGAATAGATTTTGTACCCTATATTTAAATTGGAATATAAGTTAATGACTCTTTATATAAAAAATCCTCACCGATTAGTTTAGGTGTGAAAGTACATTTCCTCAAAATTTTACATGGCTTTCAGAACTTATAGAAGGATATTATTCTCCTGTAAATACTTTTCGATTTAATTTGATGTTTATAAAGATAAGTTCAAAACCTTAAAACCTTAGACAGCTGAGTGTGGTCACGATACTCACAAGACCTTGGTCCAAAGCATATACCGCCAAGTAAGGTTGCTTTAATTTCCATTCACACACCAATAAAGTTGTGTTTTAAGAGTATAAGCTATCTGCGCTTTTCTAATTTCCCGATGGATCTGTATAACCAACAGCACTAGACATTTAACCAAAAATGATATACCACGTCGAGTGAGAGTTAATGATATCCTCAATGGTGTGGACTGTTGCCTTCCGTTCAGGAGCGCGCAGGTTTAAATCCCGCCATGTACCAATGTGTTTTCGAATTTTCGAAATTATATGTACGTTATCCGACACTCTTACGGTGAAGGGAAACATCGTGAGGAAACCTGCACACGCCTGCGAAGAGATTCAAAAGCTGTGCGTCGGCCAATCCTCACTGGGCCCGCGTGGACGACTAAAGCCTATACACCCTTTACATACAGTCACATTAAAGTTTAATGAGCTGATAATGATGATATACCACGTGCTGTTGATGGGCTCTTTGGAAATGCTCCCCAAAAGATTGAAATATTCATATTAGTTCTGTAATGTATATATTTATTGTATTACGACCCCCATACAAACTTACACTAGGCCACTGCTGGTAGTACTCCTCGCCGACCACCTTTTCCTTTTCGTAGAACTCTACGCCGTGCCATAAGGCCATTGCGCCTGCCGCCAGTAAACCTGGAACATTATTGGTATACATAGTTTCAATAAATTGGTTACTCACTTCATCATTATCGTCATCATCATTACAGCCTAATATGTCCACTGCTGAACAAAGGTGGCTAATGATTTCCACGCGGGCAAATCCCTAGCAGTTGACATCCATCTGCTACCCGCCACTTTGGCAGTCGGCCTACGCTTCGTTTTCCGTTACGTGGACGCCACTCGGGACCTTTCCGCCCCATCGGTCATCTGTTCTACGCACTAAATGCCCTGCCCACTGCCACTTCAACTTGCTATGTCGGTCACTCTAATTCTCCTATGGATATCCCCAACTTGATAAGTTGATATTGACTTGTGCACTTTGAGCAATTTCTTAACATTTGTTATCATTGGAATGCTTATTATCAATAGCATGCATAGAGATTGTAAGATTTGCAAAGTGAGTAAGTTCTAATCACAAAAACATTATATCCTTTAACAAGTTTCCTGTGTTTTGTTGTTGACAGCGGATTGGCTATTGTTTTAAAGATCGGCTTTTTAATACAATGTATTTTTTTATATATGTGACCGACCCATCTTCAACTTACTGATTCGGCGAGCAAATTCTGGCGCAAAACTCCCCATAAAGCATGGCTCACCCTCACGAATAGTCACGCGCGGTGGATTCAAGCCCAAACTCCCAAGAATTCGTAATTAAAGAAGTGCAACTTACAAGTGACAAGCATCAGTATCGCAGTGGCAGTGATATTGCCAGGACTCCGCTTCCAGCAGCCGACGACCCCCGTCCAGAACGCGATGAACAGTGACAGGAAGGCCACGATGAATAACGCCACCGTCGATCTCGCATGTGCAGTCTGCATTTGTATGAGATTGTTGTATTAGATCCATCATTAGGCTATTACGTTCTCCAGTAGGGCACGGGTCGTCCCGCGCAGCACAGATATGGGGAGACTAGTAAACTATCAATTAACTAGTCTCTCATCTCTTCAACCTATTGTAGTCCACTGATGGACATAGGTCTCCCCCATTTTGCGCCAGATATCCCGATCCTCCCCTTTCCCCATCCAGCCACCATCAACGACCATTCGCAAGTCGGCGGTCCATCGGGCCGGAAGGCGTCCCATGCCTAAGATTGCCAAGACGCGGTCCACTCCAGATCTCGTCTGCCAGCCCACTGCCACTTTAAGTTGCTGATTCAGCGGGCTATGTCGGTAACTTTGGTCCTTTTACGGATTGAATCACTGATCTAACCTAATAAAGAGACCCCGAGCATAGCTCGCTGTGCATGTCTCAGCTGCTTAAGTTAGCACGGGTAGCATTGCTCAAAGGCTTGCGTCGTAACTAGTCTAGTGGTGGGTAAATATTTTTACTATAATCTCCACGTTTGGCGGGCGGATTGAGAACAAATTGAACAGTAGGAACCTTATAAAAGATTAAGTATAATGAGAAATTTCTGCTATCCGTTCACTTCTATTTATTTGGTCCTTAAGTCTTCTGTTACGGGAACGGTTACGATTATATTGTTACGTGTCGTCACTACAAGGCTTCCATTTTACAATAGAAAAGCTTATCAAAGATTAAAAGATTACCTTGCGAATAATATACACCCATCATAGCCGTTAAACAACAAACTTATGCCTCTCAGTATTGTACACACAAGTAAAAAAAATAAACAACGAAGTCATCGAACATGATCACTGAACTATGAAATGTCAATACATCAAGCATTCAATAACGAATGACTGGCGTATTGAAGACAACAGTAAATCATTGACAACGCCGAGTGCGGTCAGAAACAATGAACCAATTTGTTTTGAATCGATTTAAACACGACAGGCGAACGACCCACTTGGGCCAATCGAGCACAAGGTCTAAAACGGTTGACTCTGCACCACCTGTTACTTGTTGTAATGTAATGAAAGGCATGAGGTTGGTTAGCAACTGCTTTATTATTAATAGATGCCGGTACATGTACACTTACATAGTTAGAACTACCTACAACATCTTCCCCTTTTTTTAAAAAAAATATAATATTTTAAACATAAGTGAACAAGTAACAAATTAGGCTTAGTACTGTACACGTTGCGGAACTTGATAACAACCACCGAGTAGCATTGTTTTGCCAGAGAAAAATGACAAAATTCCCAATATATGTATGAGAACATTAATTTTATTTATTACAAAAGTGAGCAGAAATCGAACCGAACAAGTCAACGCTTCAAACACATATATAGGTACTAAACATTTACGCCACTCGGTTATCACAATAAGATTACCTTAATAAAATACCTTAACTAATATTTTTTAACAATATATATTAAAGTAATAATATAAGAAAAAAAAACTATTTTGCAGCTTTAAGTGCAGCTTTACTCGTGTCTGAGGAGGAGAATAATCAGTTTTATTTAATTCCAAACAGGGTTCATACTCATCATCTGATGCTGCAGAATAATAATTTACATTAGATTGATCGATCATTTTCTCGTTTCTGTTTGAGGTACCGTACCTTATTAAATGCCGGCGATTACGTCGATAAATGCCAATTTTATTTTTTACTACATAAGATCGTGGTGTTGTCGCCTTGTCTATTATCTTGCCACGAATGCGCTGCTTATTATTTTCCACCATGATAACGTCATCGCCGATATTTAACTCGGGCAGTAGTTTGCAACCTCGATCATAATACATTTTACTTTTATTTTGTTTCTCTAACAATTTATGATATTGTTCTTTATTATCTTTATGAATATTCCGTTTTAATAAATCTGGGTGAACAGGTAATCGACATTTTAATCTACGTCCCATCATTAGCTGCGCAGGAGAATCAACATTTTCCCTTGGTGTGTTCCTATAGCTTAACAAATTTAAGAAAAAATCGGTATTACTTAGTATTGACTTTTTAATATATTTTTTATTGTTTGCACGGCTCTCTCGCTCTTACCATTAGACTGAGCATAATATGGGGACGAAGTTATATGTTGAAACCCCCATTCAACCGAAAATTTTCTGAAATTACTACTGGTAAATTGAGGCCCGTTATCACTTATAACTATATCAGGTATACCATACCGTGCAAAGTTTTCCTTAAAAGATGTCATAATTGAAACGATGACATATCTTTTAATTTACTTACTTCAATGAAACCCGAGAAATAATCAACTAAAATTAAATAATTTTTCTTTCCATATTCAAAAATGTCTGCCCCTATTTTACTCCAGGGCGTATTTGGAATAGAAACTGGGATCATTGGTTCTTTACTTGGTTTGTGTAAATTATCCTGACACATTTTACATTGTCTTACATAATTTTCAATATCTTTTGTAATTCCCGGCCAAAACAAAACTTCACGTGCACGTCTTTTACAACGATCAATCCCTGAGTGCCCGTCGTGAATGAGATTTAACATTATGTTTTTTAGAGAATTTGGTATTAATACCTGTTTATTTTTAAATATTACACCATCTACTGAATAAAGTTCCCCTCGTATCGACCAGAAATATTTTAAATTACCCTGTAAACTACGTTTGTGGTTAGGCCACCCATGATCGATATACACAAGTAATTGTTGTAAATCTTTATCCCACCGCTGTCACCATGTAATGTAATGAAAGGCATGAGGTTGGTTAGCAACTGCTTTATTATTAATAGATGCCGTACATGTACACTTATATAGTTAGAACTACCTACAACACTTTAATTGACAAACGAATTCGCGATATTCATATTAAACGCATTGATCGCTACTGAAGTCGTTTATTTTTGTTCCTTTCGTGAACAAAACGCTATTTAGTGTTTTGTTCACGAAAGTTATGCAAGTTCATGGACACTTCAACAGCGCTTTTATTTTACCATAACACTTGGAAATCCTTACAAAAAATAGCGAAGCCGCCTGTTTTTATAAACATCAAGTAAGTAAGTAGTATTCTTAATCTTCTTCACCTCAAACCTTTTATGACCGGTCATTAATATCGGTTACTCGAACAGCAGTGAAAGTAAATATTGTTAGAAATCTTGCCCAACTACACGTACTACTTAAACAGGTGTATGAAAGGGGACGTACGCATCAAGAACAGATTACCAGTAATTTTATACTAGTTATGATTGTAATTACAAAAACAATATGTTGTTACAAGTTGTACGGAAAGGAATCTTTAAATAGTTATGTTGTTGTATCAACATCCTCTAGCCTTTGACGATTAGTTGTTACTTACCGTTTGTTTTGCGTAGAGTTTTCATTCTTTATAAATAACCTACTTGCTAAGGAATTCCGACTTCTTTCGTGCAAACATTTTTGAAAATAGTATCGTTTTCTTATTTCAATCTATGAGAACTTCCATGTAATCAGTTATGTTAGACTGTTTGCCTCAAATCGCAGTAAGAAATGGTATCTGACTAACAATCTGTAACTAAAACGTATGTGCGTTTTTGCTAAATATTTTTTCATATTATTATTGATGATGATGATGATGATTATTATTAATGGCCAGTTCGCTCACCGCATAGTGTCGCATGGAAAGTGATACGCTTGAACATGACCGAGCAGTGTTAAAGGAGACCAATAACTGGAAATATAAAGTATTTTTTCCATCGACACCGTGCTTTACCTGAGACGACAGAAATAAAGTCTCTTAAGCTCGGTAATTTTACTAGATACTGTGCTCTCATCCCAAAACAAAAGAGTACATAATTCTCCTATTTTATAGAGCTATATCTGGCAGTTCTGGCACTTGGACATCATATTGAAACGCTTTGAAAACCTAGGATGACCTATTTCTGGCAAGTGTTATCTTACCTGTTCATAGCGTCGTCGGAAAGCCCTTTCGTTTCGTTGTTCTCGTCGGGTATGAAGTAGTCCACATTGCTGCAGTGCGTCTCCACCGGCGACAAATATATTTCAACTGTAAATAATAAACATTCGCATAATTAGTGTGGAAATATTCAGACACAACTATTCTGCAGGTAGGTACTTTGTTTAAAATTATATATTAAAGATATCTTGCATATGTTTGAGTAACGAATATTTGCTTTTCAAAAAACCTTTTTTGATAATCGTGTAGTATTGTATTTTGCCACTTAAAGATGCAAGGTCATCGATTTAAATAGCATAATTGGATTTTGGTTAGTAACGGCTATTCTCAAACGATCAAAGGTCATTGGTCTAATATTTCAACATCATAGTATATGCCAATTTGATTACTATAGCAAAACCTAGGCATAATTATGGTTCGGCACAATTATAACTAATAACTTTACAAGCATCCTAGTTTTCGATAATTGTGTTTAGTACACTTCAAAGTTTCATTTTTTTTATTTATCAACGACTAAAGAGATGATTTTTAACAAAATGTTTATGGTTATCTGGCGTCAACATATTAGTTGTCCAATCAAACATCGTAATTAACCCTGACGTGCTTAGGAATGAGTTTGGAATATATCACCTTTTGCTAACAAGGGCCTCAATAAGCCGAAATCAGATTGCAGAACCTATAGTAACGATAAAGTTAGGCTAGGCCCAGAATGTACACTGAATAAGTCGACCTCGTACTCCTATGATTACGTCACAATCACAGCAGCCGTTAGTCGAATGCTTTGTGATGCGATGAACCGGGAAGAGCCTTAACAATAACCTAGGCAGAGCTGCTCTTTCTTGGGATGGGACAGGCTTGTTTTATTTACATATTATTGCTGACTTTGAACGAAGGGTATTTTCGATCGTAATCGGAGATTTTTTTATATTCTGGAAAATTGTTTGCAGTCTTGGGAAAGTTTGTTGCACCAACGAACATTTTAATTTGTTTTACTTTTTATTCTTACTTGTACGTATGACAACGGAAAATTGCCTGAATCAATTAAATGTAAATAGTCGTTTTGAAATCATTTTTACGCGTGGGGGGCCGGTATCATTTTATAAGTTAACCGTTTTCCCTCGTTTGCCCGAAGTTGCAATATAAAAGTATTTTAATAAAATGCTGATATGCCCAGGGTACAACTTATTAAGACAAATCAACCTCACCTTCTCGTGGTAAATTCTATTGAATAATGGACGAGGTCCAAGCAACCGCCGTCAAATTACAGCCCTACAACTACTTGAAAATCATCAAGATGGACCTAATACAATCGTTACTTATATTATTAATCTGGCAAAATAGGATAGAAACTTTATCTCGGTCCCTGAGGGTCAAGTATGCGCCATGTTTAGGGATCGAGTCGAAATAAAGAACCAAATATTTTTTAAGAGCCGAGGGTCACAGAGCGGACAAAGTCATTATATCTGCTACAAAAAACATCCTAAAAACCTACTTTTAAGCAGATATTCTTTAATGAGAAAATAATGCTGAAATTACACGTATTGTGTGTAACCTGTCTTATGTTCTCACAGTTAATCCCCATTCACTTAACTAGTGAAATAATTGGTCTTGCATCTCCTTCTAGCTTTAAACAGTTAGTGGTAATGAAAGTGACAGATAGAGCTTACTCTGCCACTTCCTAAAGCGACCGAGATTCGATTTCACTTGGTAAATTGTTTGCAAAAACACAAGCACAAACATGGTCCACGTGATTATTTGTAGATATCTTTCTTATTTTTTTTTGTGGTCATTGGACAACATATTCAATGTAAGTGGGACCTGTCTATGTTTCTTATTTATTGTTGAGTTCTAGTTCTAAGCTCTTAAGCTAAGTTCGGGGATATCTGGCGCAGAATGGGAGAGACAACTCCAGCAGAGGACTGAGATAATATGTTGTATGGGACACCTAAGTGTAGTAAGCAAGACGTATGTAGTTCTTTTTATATTTTTTTAAGTAGTAGTTCTTATTTTCGTTTCATAAGTTATTTAGTAGTTACACAAATAAACCAGTATGAAGAGAATTTGAGATAGTTCTTTATCATAATAGTTGCGTCTCTTTGTGTATCTGATTCTGATATTTACTAGGTATGAATATTCGAGCGACTTTAATAACAAAAAAATCATACTGATATTGTGTTAGTTAATGTCAAAGAATCTTTTGTTTGATCCGCTACTAAACAATATGAAACATTGTGTCTGACATTCATCTGTGCTTCAAAGTTCCAAGAGGTGAATGGAAATAATTAAAATGTACTAGACACAAAACGCAAATAAGATGCAAATATTTAAAGTGCACTCAAATAATAACTATGAAGGTTAACCACAGCCGCGTTTTGAATATTCAAATGTGGCCAGGTATTAGGCCACTCAGCCATTGTTCTGCCTACATTGGTAAGGTATGTGACAATTGGACCGACAAATCAACTAGCATTATAGGTGGTGGCGAAAGAATTAATTAAGTCCTCGTTTGAGCCCGATAAGTTTTTTTGCATGTTTCGCTTGCGAAACAAAGTAAGTTAAGCCCTTGAGCTTAACTTAGATTAAACTAAAACAGGTAATTTTAAAAGTTTTAATCTAGGACACTTAGATCCCAGGGACCGATATTTTTGTGATTCAAGCCAACATTACCTGCTGGTGGTTCATCCTTATAAGTGGCGAAACGGATGAGAAGACGACTATCCTACCTTGAGATTTCCTTCAACAAAGCATCTGTAAGGGTCAGGCTTATCACTAACCAGGTGAACCAACTGACCGTTTACTTAATAACTAAAATGGTATTGTTTATCCCTTCAAGCGGCATCAATCCCGAAACAATAGGAAATTGATTGTGTCAGTCATTATACGACTTTGTGCCATGCGAAAGGTTGTGTGACATATCTGATTGATCTATTGAGTAAGTCTTCTAAGAGAAATGATATGGTTATGGTTATTTGGGTATTGCAAATGTCTCATACTAGCTTAAACATCACTTTAACAATCAGACATAGACATAAAGCATTCATAAAGCGCGCTAACAGTTGCAGTCATATGCAGCCTATACGTTTGTGTCATGCCATCGGCATTCTAATTGAAATACTCATTTCAAAGACATTATAAAACCACACCTAAGAATTGTAATTCTCACGTAGGTAAGTCGATGTAAGTACAACGACAACCTTAGGACAACCGTTGAACAAATACATCGTTCAATAACACGATCCTTGAAAGATTTTCGACATTTTCGTCATTGGCGGTCAAAGGGTTAATGGAAAAAAATATTCCAGAAAAAGGCGCCATAAAGAACTGATAGGACTTTCGGTTCCTTAATCTTCATTTTGTTCTAGTAACCTGAATGTGATTTGTTTTGCACATCAATTGATGAATATTTTATAAAATTATCCTTGAAGTTATATGTAATAATTTAAAATTCGGTTTATTAAAATTAAAGGTCGGCCTACACTTCTCTTCCCGTTACATGGAGACTTTTCGGTCCTATCGCCCATAGTTCCACTTTATAATTTAATTAAAATATAAGTATTTGTTACACTATTTTGGCGCCGACCCCAAGTAATGGGATAAGGGCAGGAGAATGACACTATTTGAATTATAATACTATTTGAATAATAAATATTTCATAGAAAGACAACCCAATTTAATTAATAACGCCAAATTTTTGAACACAGGAAGCATACAAATTGGAACTCCATTCAGCATAGAAAGTCAGCCCAAAATCGCGATGCGTTCTAAATCTGGAACGCTACCAAATATGATGGGAATGCAGTCGGTGACCGGGTCCGTTGTTGCCTATCCGTAGGCGGCCTTAGAGAAAGTACCAACTTCACGTCCTTGTTGCGAGCGCAACGCAGGTGTCGAGTTTCGCAAGTTGAGACGATAATTACAAACCTATCATTAGAAGCACCAGTTCTAAAGTCGTTAACGAAATTTCGTGACAGCACAGAACCGGTTGTGGGCTATATAAATGATTAACGGCAGTGGAAAAGCCTGAAAGTTTAATTAATAACTTGCTAATGTGCTAGGTAACCTGAACAATATGTAGTAACGTGTAATTAATATATTTTTCAAATTAGTTATTTATGTATTTTTTATTTAATGATTTCGATGTAGATTTACTGTACGCCACTTCAAATTGTAGCAATATTAACACCTTCATACGAGATGTAATATTTTGGCATGAAACTTACAAAAATAACGCTTGGGGTCAACAATCAAATGCAGGAATATTTAGCTTGGGAATACAAATACGTATATAGTCAGTGTCTCGGTACTCAACTGCACGAGTTCGTAGTAAAACCTGCCTTCACAAGTTCAGCCTTTCAGTCAAATATTTTACCAATCAGTCTTTCAACTAAAAAAACACATACGTGTTTTCTTTATGTATACGTCTAATAAAAAAGGAGTTTATTTCTTTTAGGAAGTCTCATTAAAAAGATATGTGTAATATGTGCATGTCGTTGCCATACTATGTTATAAAAACAAAGTAAACATAGTACTGTCGTATTATACCGATTCCTATGAATGAAATTATCATTTACGCGTAGTAATGTCATTGTAAGCGCAAACATTAATATTCATAAAGAAGAATTATTAATTATTACGTGGTTTTGCTTTTGTAAAGCAAATTTTACTTTTACAGTGGACATTAATTAACTTAAACTGTACTTTTACAGTGGGCAAACTTATGTTCATTTCAATATCTAATTTGTTATTTTATTTGTTTGAAATATTATTTGCAATTGTATTTAATTTTTTAATAATTTATTTTTTCATGTTCGCTCAGATTATATCTAATGAAGTATTTTTATGTTTGGTTTAAAGAAAGAAGAAAATTCTTTTTTCATGGATATGATATGGATTATGTAGTCTGAAATAAAAAATTGAATTAACGCAGCAATGATTTGAATAAGAATTCAAATTCAAATATTAATTAGCATTAGGTACCTAATAACTCTATCACGTGTTTGGTACAGTAGTCGTTAATCCACACCGTTGGAATTACAAAAACCGAAATTGCTTCCTCATTTACATGTCGTGCAAGAGTTACATAAACCGTTTTAAACAATAGCAAATCACACGACGGTACGCTTCTTATTAGGTAATATTTGATGTGANGTTGCTACCCAATGGCGTGCACTCCATATATGCAAATAAGCATTGCATACCCTGTGCGTCCACACAAACCGGAAAATCGCCTACACATTAAATGATTCCCACTGGTTCTCCCATTTTCCGCCACAGATTTGAAACCATAAGCGATCTGCTGTCATCATCAGCACTCAATTTGATAAAAATATAAATTATTTATTATTTTTGCAGTTAGTTTCACTCACTTTGCATACTCATAATCAATGTGCTCGCCACTGTTGCCACCTTAGCCCTTTTGTAGCTAGATCTAGCATTTTTTAAGTATAGGTGAACGCCTTTTTGATGATTTATCCCGAAAAGAGAAATGTAGCTCTTTTCACTGTCTTGAAAATATTAGCAAATATCAAGTTTCGACATGCTAAGAACAACTTTTTTGCTATTCTTTCGGTCATGATGACCTTTTTTTACACGCTCTAAAACGGCTTCATGACATGATTCAGGATTTTTAGAACAGAAAAGCTTTTGACGCTCAATCTAGCCCTTTTTGGCTTCTCAAAAAGCCCTTTTTCTAAAACTCAGGTGGCAACACTGTGTATCTCTACGACATCCCTTAAAAACTTTCCCGGCAAACTTGAGAAATACATTGAGCGCCGTCCATCCAATTACACAAAATACCAGGCGCCCATATTCAAAAGGAGCCCTCTTCACGGTCCAAATAAAAAGCGGAACGTTTTAACGTAACAGTTCATCAATCACTTTCCCCGAAGTGTTCTGGAGGATTCTCTCACGGACCCTGAAATCGGCGGGTTTAGGCACATTAAATAATTATCGGCTGCTTCGATATCAATGCTGTTATAATCTTGTGACTTTGTGAAAACTCATGGGGCTGAAACTGACAGAAAAATCTAGCAGCAAAAACGCCAGGAACTAAAAAGGACCTGGTCCCTGTTTTTAATAGAATATATTCAAAAATATTTGGAATATTAGCACGTGTTGCAAACAGTCTTTTATGGCACCAATTCTATTTTCGTCTACAAATTTCTGCCAGTTTCAGCAACATTCATACTACCTTAGAAAGGCCCGTAGGGTAAGAGGTCCGCAAGGATTACAATGTCTGACACTAGGGTCTGATTGTTCATCAACTATTTGATAAGAAATCTTCTTGCTATGGTCAATGATGTTCTATATAGTATAAAGGTAGATACGCCACCCGCGCCTCAAAAACGAACCGCCAAAGAGAGTACAGTTTGTACTCTTTGTTTATGTCAATGTACGCTCATTCGAAATATGTGTATGTGTGCTGTCGCTGCATTCGGAACACTTTTTTCAGTTGTTTTGTGAGCATATCACGAATCTATACTTTTTACATCATTGGCTATGGTATAATAAAAACACATTCTCTTTTTTATTGTGACCCATGTGGTATAATGGTTTAGAAGTCGGCTATTACACCAAGGGTTCCGGACACAAACCCCGGGCAGTGCAGAGTTATTAGTGTGTATTGACAGTCATCTTCATTTGTATTGGTTTCTATTATAATTTATATATGTATACATCATAATCATCAGCCCATAACGGCCCAATGCCGGCCACAGGCCTTCTCCCACGGCATAGCTTTAGAGAGATTATACACACAAGTATAAGTATATAACAGTCCAAATATAGACAAGTACAAGATTAGGGTGGGGGTAGGGGCGCTAGATGGCGCTATGTGAATTCTGGTAGATATTTATCAGGTAATGTAAGTTCTGAGCATTCATTCTGTCCACATAACTGGCGATCCCTCGTTAGTCTGGCTCGCTGGAGCTAGCACTAAGTTGCTCACATCCTGACGGCCTAAGCCCTTTGTAGTCTAGCCAGGCGTGCGGAATCCCTAAAATTGGGGATATCCGGTTCCATTATAGTTATCTTTTGAAATACCATTACATTTGAATATTTAGGAACTAACACATAGTTATAGGCCCGTATTCAAGAACGAGACTCAACGTTACTTAAATTGAGTTCGAAAAGGATAGCGCTATATACGATTAAGAGCGTTGGTGGCTTAATGGTGTGGACTGTCGCCCTCCTACCGGGAGGGCTGAAGTTCGAATCCACGTACCAATGTGTTTTCGAGTTTTCGAAAATTATATGTACGTTATCCGACGCTCTTACGGTGAAGGAAAACATCGTTAGGAAACCTGCGCACGCCTGCAAAGAGATTCAAAGGGTCTGCGTGAAGTCGTCCAACCCGCACTGGGCTCGCGTGGACGACTAAGGCCTATACACCCTTTACGGGTAGGCTCGTGCCCCTCGGTGGGGACGTTTAATGAGCTGATGATGATGATATACGATTAATAGTAGCATCCCTTTCTAACTCTATTTAAGTGGAGATTAATGCTTGAGTCTCGTAATCCTAAATTTTCACTTAACTATATGAGTCAATTAAATAAATGCCTATTCTAATGTTATTTATGGACTTGCTATGTTGTGTTTTTTCAAATCCATGTTTAATAAAATCCCAAAAATATATCAAATAAAATACTAAAACCTCCTGAATGTAACAAATATTTTACCGAAAACCGCATCGAAATTGCTTCAGCCAAACGCGAGATAATCGCGGACAAACATACATACTTACATACATACTAACAGGTCAAACTGAGAACGTCCTTTTTTGAAGTCGGTTACAAAAGTAATATTCTGACTTAACAGTCTATTGATATAATTGATATGAACAATTTTGTCCGAACAGATGTAGCTACTTGAGATAAAAACATGGAATTCGTATTGAAATGTCGTTGACTCGTTGCAAAATGGCTCTATCGCTTATATCAGGAAACGTATGTGATAAAAAATGTTAATGAGAAAATAGCGAAAATAATATTTTTAATATTCGAATGTGGCTGGAACTGGCTGAAAATAAAAAATGCAATGGGCAGGGACCAAAAAAGATATGGTCCCAAAACAGATTGTCTCAATAAAATATGATCTAAACGATCCGCACGTTTCTGTCAAAAGTTATAAAACAGCCTATTCCAACAGACCAAGTCTTTTTCGTCCCTAACCATCGCGTGTTTTCGGCTAGAATTCGTCTGCCAGTTTCAGCCTCATATATCACGAGCGTGTTTCTTTTCTATTTTTTTTAATTATCACTAAATGACACTTTTGAATCGTTTTAAAGCCTCATTGGCGGTCAAAGGGTTAAGAACCATCACCTTTCATAAGCATGACGACCCATTTGGTGTTGCGGTTGAGAGGTCGGCCGCAACACCAAGGGCTCCGGGGTTCGATCCCCGGGCATTACAAACTTTTGTGTGCATGGACATGTCTGTTTGTAATGGGTGTTTTCTATGTATAATATGTATGTATTTACAAAAAAAAATGTATATATGTATGTTTATCCGTTGTTTAGTACCCATAATACAGGCTTAACGCTTAACTTGGGGCTAAATGGCGCTGTGTGAATGTCGGTAGATATTTATTTATTTATAAGTGCATTAGTGCGATACATTCGTAACTACGCATGTAATTACGCAATTGGGACACGGTGAAGAAATCACCAGCCACATAATAAAGTATGCATAATCATGTTTACTGAATATACGTGTACAATCGATCGCGTAACCGGTCTGAGCTTCTTCATTGCGTTAGCCAGTGTTGCCACCTGAGTTCTAGAAAAAGGGCAGTTTGAGAGGTAAAAAGGGCAAGATAGGGCTAGATTGAGCATTAAAATACTTTTTGTTCTAAAAATCCTGAAAAAAATCATGTCATGAAGACGTTTTATTAGAGCGTCTAAAAAAACGGTTATAATGACCGATGAAATAGCAAACAGTACTCGTTAACATGTCCAAAACTTTATAATTTAGTAATATTTTCAAGATAGTGATAAAGAGCTAGATTGCTCTTTTCGGGCTAAATCGTTAAAAAAGGACTTCGCCTATACTAAAAAATGCTAGATCTAGCTACAAAAGGGCTAAGGTGGCAACACTGGCCAACCTCTTTATTTATTAAAAATTGTCCAAGTGCGAGTCGGACGCGCCCGTGGAGGGTTACGTAGCAGCAAGTAACATAAAATAAAATATTTTATAATTTACTTAGGCACCTACTACAGCTTCATATGAGATAATAGTGGTTCACCGTATATGAAAATAAAAAGAACTACAGATATCGTTAAAACTAAATTTAGTTTTAATATTTTATGCTAATGTACATCATATATTTTTTAAGAAAGAAAAAAGCTTTATTTGACAAGACTAAGACACTACATAACATTGTACGTACACATTTTAAAGACATTTTTAAATTTTATCAATCCCATAGTTTAGGGGTACACACACTTTTTTAACTTTGGAAGTGTCTCTCGCGCAAATTATTAAATTTATAAAAAAAATATATTACAATAAACATCATTTTCAAGACGGAATTCTAAGTGTATGAAGAAGTTGAAATAGTGTGGTGCTTATAGTTACTGAGAAAAAAAGGGTGTGACAGACAGACAGACTTGACGAATCTATAAGGGTTCCGTAATTTGCCATTTGGCACTGAAAACTATTAATGGTAAGAAAAATTTGATGAAATGTTAATATATATTTAAAATAAGTTAACCGTGTAGCATTGTTTTTGGAGTTGGCTAATCGTCTTTTTAATTTCTTTTCGCACAATTAATTCGTAGAAACGGTTGTTTTTATCAAATTATCTACAAATAAAAGTAGCCATTTAGATAAGAATTATGTGCCGCGATGTTTGTATACTTTAATAATAGAATGATACACGTGTTAACCTTAACCTTGCGCTCTAAAATTAACATTGATTTCTATAAATAAACATCATGAGAACCAAATATTACAACCGGTATATATATATTCGATAGAACTTTTTTTATCTTATTTTATAAGTGTACAGGACGGTCAGGACGCTCACCTGATGGTAAGTGATACGCCAGACCACGACAGAGCGGCATTAAAGGAGACCAACAACTGATAGACAGTTATTATCCTCCATCAATGCCGCACTGCGCCTGTCACCCGAGACAACAGATTTTAGGTCTCTTATACCCGGTAATTTCACTAGCTACAGTGCCCTCATCCCGAAACACAAAAGTGCATAACACTCCTGTTTCACGGGACGGTATCTGGCACTGCGGTGGTACCTACCTAGACAACTCAGTACCGAGTCTACCACCTAGCTAACTTATTTCACATCATTAAATTAGAACACCTATTTAAAATGTCCGATCATAGATTTCTCTTTCATTCAATTTGGGTATAATTACATGAGTATACAGAAATATTACGTTTGAATTTCATTAGAAAAAAACATGAAAAGAAATAGTCAATTACCTTAGCTTGGTATTCTATGCTCTTATTTTTTGTTTGTACAAAATTTAGGAACACTTATAATAAATATGCATAGGTACAAGTTTCTATCATAATCAGCTCATTTAATATCCCCACTGAAGGCACTAGCCTACCCGTATAAGTATATAGGCCTTAGTCGTGCGGATAGGCCGACTTCACACACAACCTTTGAATCTCTTCGCAAGTGTGTGCAGGTTTCCTCACGATGTTATCCTTCACCGTAAGAGCGCCGGATAAAGTACGTGTATTTCGAAAATTCGAAAACACATTGGTAAATGGCAGGATTTGAACCTGTACCCTCCCGATCGGAAGTCAACAGGGATTCAGCCACCGCCGCGTTTCTACGCCAAGTTTATATACGACCTAGCAAATGATTGTAGTGCATGTTACCTGCCTACTTTGTTCATGTTAAGGAATTTTTCTTTGATATCCCAGCATCGTTGTTATTAATTAGTTCTTTAAACATGACGTCCGGTATGTATTGTGACGTCACTTCATCTCCTAGACTCAACACAATCCTAGACAAAACTCGCATGGTAATAGATTGAAGTAAGAGAATGGCTTAAAATACTAAGAAACTAACGTTTTACGTATTTATTAAATATATCCCTGCACCCTTACATCCATCGTTAGCGGATTTGAATGAACTTATTTAACAATTCGCCTATCACGTCTCAATTTCGATATTTCGAAGTATCTATGGGATATTTGAAAAATTTGCTTTTAAACTAATGACAAATAACACATAGCCCAAAAAGCAGTCACAAAAATAAATAGCAAAATATGTTTCATCTCACCAGGATTTTATGTGAAAAACAACTTCTCTAAATAAAATTCTAAATCTCTCTGTCTATTTATATTTACCACAATGTCATATTAATAACAAGCATTGCTAATCGGTAGCTGTATATCAGGGACCCCTTTAAACATGCAATTTCCCTGAATCAAACATCACGAAATCCGTACCATCTATCAAGAAATGCGCACGCACTCTTCCGTATAATAAAACGCGAAATCTATCAAGTTTTGTTGTAATTAACGCAATTACCATGTATTTGTTTGTGCGTATTTTGCGAGAGTTTTACATTACATGGTGAAACGAGAATAACAACTTACACGATTACCGGTTTCTAATCTCATATGGCGCGAGTAAACACCCAGTCAGTCGTTATGGGACGAGCTAGACCGTCACGTAGGCCGGGCGCTTGACCTATCCAAACAGCGCTTGTTTACAAGCGGGGTTCCGGGACGGCAGGCGAGCCCCACGCGGGCCGGCGCCCTGCAGCCGAGCCGTTCGCTGCCAAATGGGTTACGAACGTCATCCGCCCCACCCGCACTCTCATTACGCTCGAGCACTCTTCCCTTGCAGACTACGCTTGCAAGGTCACTGCGCCACGCGCGAAATCACGCCGGCAATGCTAACCCACCGCACTCTTACATAAAATAAAAATCCACTAACCTGTTCTTTTCCAACTCGTTATGAGTCGTCCTGGAACAAAAAACATACAATGTAACCGTCCGCGGCACTGATTTTCACATTCACTTCACTGCACTGCACTTTCAATGAGCGGCCGTCCACTCACCTGCTGCCCTGCGATTTCTTCGTCTTCGGACGCCTTCCTCCAGTCCGAGATTCCTCGTACGCCGGCAAACTTGACGCGTATCCGTGCTCCGCCTCTGCAACAAAGAACACTGCCAGTCCGTCAAAATCAGCTGATTATGGCAGGGCAAAAATAGACGGGAGCCATGTTGACGTGTGCGTGTAGTGCACTCGATTGACAATTCAAACAAAGAAAATCCAATTCACCTCTATCGCGCCTTTCGATGAATTCAGCAGCTTGGATCAGATCAGCAATACTCATATTTATGGTATCCTGGGTTAGCACAGGTATTCACGAACGTCACACGACTTTATTCGATTAAAACTATAAATAAAAGTATTTTTGTCCGCTCCGAGATTCACGACTGCGTTTACCGATGTCAAAAGCACACTAGGCGAGCCGAGACGCGCGACCGTGTGTATGCAGCTTCGTGATTAGTCGGCATCGCTCGGCGCGCGCTCGGCCGGCCAATCGCGGCGTTGCAATACCCACAATAAAATACCTGGGTCAATCACGTGAACTTTGTGTTTCCAAACAAAACATTTTTTTTTCTATGCGCTCTGTTGTGGCGTGGGATATTGAACAAGTTTTATTTTGTTGAATAATTTGTGCGGCTCCCATTGTAGAGCACTTGCACTATTGCACTTGATATCAGATTCCAACCTATCTTATAATATTTTACATTCTGCCTGCTCGCTTATTTATATCGATTTAGGTATGGAATAGCTTCCTAGAAAAATATTAGTGACTATAAAATAAAAGTATTTAATGAAATATAAGCTAAAGTATGATAATATATTGAACTGGGATAAATAAACAAACATAAATACATTTGTGAAACACTTTTAATATTTAGAATTCTTAAACATAATTTTAAAGTATTATTTAAAATTATAAGTAAGTGTAGGCGAGCAAACAAAACGGGCAAGAGGTGTTTCCGTGGTTCCTGAAACAAAAAATAATCTAATTAGATTCTTGTAGGAAAGTAATTACAGTTAAAGCATTTTCTCACTTGAATTTTCTTTACATTTCTTTTACATAAAAATTAAAAGTATATATTTTAAATACTTACAGTTAATATTCTTACTTTCCTATAATACTGGCTAAATACCCTAACCATAGAGCAGAGGAAAGTGCATATTTGATGAGGTCTAAATTCACAATTTCTATTGCTGACTTCCACTGAGCCATTCAAAACTGATGGAAAACCCATAATGAAGTTAAACACCAGACACCATTCATCCTGAAATGAATGAAAAATATTGTCAGATGCATTTTTATAACAAATAACTGTTGGACATTTTCTAGGTCATCATAATCAATATGGTTTAAAATAAAAATGACTTGAAATTATGGTAAAATGTAACATAACTTTGCTAAACAGATGTTCCATAAATAAAGTAAATAAATGAAGTGATCTATCCTACAGTAAATTATGTATACAATAGATGTGTTTTATGTACTAACCTCATGGGTCAACAAACTAAAATCAACATCTTTGAATTCTGGCAATACAGGATATGTTCCTTCTTCAACTTTTTGATTAAATGTTTTTATTATTGCTTCCAATCTTGCACAATTGTACAAGATAAACGATGCTCCTGCAACAAACATAATTATTAAATACAAAATTACGAAAAATTTGGAGTTAAACTTCAAACACAATGATAAAAAATGCATGAACATTTACATTGAAATTATCAAAATTACCTTAACCATAAACAATCTCATGATTCAATATCATCATGGGAATAATTTGTTAAGTATGTTTTAATTAAAAAAATATGTGTTACTTTTATTGTTGAAATACAATAATGGTTTTGGAAGAGCTAAGGAACTGCTTATATGCAGTTTTATTAAATTATTTACCTTTACTAGACCCAGCTGAAGGGCAGTCAAAGTTGATTTTGACAGCACTACTTGGTTTAGTTTGCAGCAGCTCAAAGACCACAGCAGACTCTCCGAGGTGGTCATAAATTCTCTCCATTTAGAATCTGTTGATACCCTCACTCCATATTTGTGCTGAGCTATAAGGGTCATCTCATTTTGCCTTAATCTGAAATTTGTTATAAATTATTATGTTTTTATAAAATATAGAAAATTCAGATTGTTTTTCGGCAATAATGAACATACCTGATATAATCATTCGCTGTTATATCATCCTCCTTAACTCCTGTTTTGGCATTCAAAACTGTTCCGCATAACACAACACATCCATCCTCTGTAGAAAAGGACGACTTAGATGTGACTGTAATCTTTGGTGCTTCATCATTTTTGTTACTACTTAAGTAAATGGAATAAAGGTTTTCAATGGATTTGCCAAAATATTTCAATCGTAAAAATGTTATACTGTATTCTTCAACAGAAGGATCATAAAATACTCTATCACAATTATTAGTAATACACTGAGCTAATTTTACATTATTTGTTGCGGCTTCTAATAAACCAATGGGAATGCAGCCTCTGCGGTCCAGAAACAAGTGGATACGGCTCTTTTCTTCTTTAGTTTTGGCAACTTCAAAATCCCAACTTTTTGACGCAGAAATTAAGTCTCCCAACTCTTTACCAATGTAATTCAACAAATTGATATGTTCTTTATCAGATACAGAATACAATTCCAAATGTTCATGCCATGATTGTAAAGTATTCGGGAAACTGAAGTCACCATGGCGTTCAATGTTTTCAGAATGTTTTTTACTAATAAACTTCTTCCGATCTTGGGTTTTCCAGTAAGAAATTTAAACAGGTCTTCGATGAAATTATCTACACAGTTCTTTAACATATTATAAATTCCTTAATTAATATTAAATAAAAAACAAGCGAAATATTATTTGACATCTGACAGATATGGCATATGACATATTGACAGTAGTATTTTTAAACCATCTACTTTTTGTAAGTCAAGAAATACCATAGATATAGTTAAAATAAATTTAAGCTAGGTATTTTGTAGTCCCAACCATGTAAAATATGTCAGAGGTTTTCATCTCATTTCCTTTGTTAGCTTTCCATTTCTATGTTTTATAATTCATTTATGTTACAACATTTCAAAAAATATCAAGAACTCCTGAACAAAAAGTAGCTGACGTTGACATGTACGTGGGTGACAGAAGACTAGTTGTCAATCAAAAGGCCAAAAATTCAGCACATCAAATTTTCGGACTTCTTGTGTATTTAATTTAATTACAGAAACTTATGCATTGTACAAGTCAATAATTGCTGTATAAACCAATCAAAAGTATGTTATAAACCAAAAATCATGTTTTATTTCAACTGTTTATTTATTATTAACGTTTTATGGCAAATCACATTGGTTACTTCGCATGATCATCTTCTTGAAGGCATTTACTGTGGTAAAGCGAATTGTTATGAAGTACTTGGCGTTACAAGAGATGCCGCTAAAAATGAGATTGCTAGGAGTTACAGACAGTTGGCCAAGAAGTATCACCCTGATCTCCACAGAGATCCTGAAGCCAAGAAGGTAGCCGAGGAGAAATTTAAAGAAATCGCAACCGCTTATGAGATTCTACGATGAAGAGCGAACAGACTATGACATGTTGGACAACCCACAGGAGTACTATGCTCACTACTACAGGTACTACCGTCGCCGCATGGCTCCAAAAGTCGATGTTCGCATCGTGATCTCGGTAACAATCATCATATAATCAATTATAGTGCTTTATGACACTGCCATTAAATATTTTATGACAGTCCCGAAGTATAGAAACAAAGCCCTTGATATAGCTAAAGCAGAAATCAATGAAAACCAATCAAGAAAAAATAAGAAAAGTAAGGCACAACAAAAAGAGGAGCAAGATAGAATCATAAGAAGGGTCATTGAAGAAAACATGGACATAAAGGGTGCTTATGCAAAACCTGAGATTATAGATATACTTTGGGTTCAAATTATAATTCTCCCATACACAATAGCAATTTACATATATTGGTATCTGAGATGGTTTTGGAAGTTCACCATTTTAAAACAACCCTATGGGGAAGAAGAGAAATTTCACTTAATTAGGAAATACATGAATTTAGGACAACACCAGTTCAATGCTATTGATGACAAGGAGAAACAAGAGTTTTTGGATGAAGAATTGTGGATCAAAGCAAACTATGTCGAATGGAAACAGCTAAAAGATGAAGAAGCCAAAAAGGCTCTGGCAGAAAACAACAAATACAAACAATATAGACGGTACATGAAAAACCATGGGGTTGGTAGAATGACATTTGATGATTCGTGATAGTTTATTAAACTTAATATTGTGATTACTTGTCTTGTTATTAATGTTAAGACCAGCTCATTAAATTATTAAAATTTTCTACCTAATGTTATTATCTTGTCTAAAACTCAATTCTTTTTATTTTAACTTAAAAAATAAAAAACATATTTATTACAGAAATTGTTACTTTTATTTCTTTATCAATTAAATCTATATATCTCAACATGTACTACAATGATACTTTAACATTGTTTAACATACATACATAATTTACATTCATCACTTGGCAATTTGTTAAGGCATACTAATCAACACACCCAGTGCGCTTTACACATACAAAAGGCAATTTGCAATACACCAGACACAATAACATATATATTATGAACCTTACATTTATGCAAATACCATAATGACCAACTTAAAACAATAAATACCGTAACACCTGAATGCATAATTTCAGTTTTCATTTTGTGTTATTAAAGAAAAGCTAAGTTGTGCGTTTAATTTGTACAAAGATTTATAAAACAAATGCAGATGATATCTTCCTTTTTAAATATGGGATCCTATTTACAAAATATAGTCTCATTATTATTTTAATACACACATAACTCACAAGCAATATTGATATTATGATAGTTAAATTACTGTTAGTTCAATAGAAAAGTTTGCATTTGGCAGTGCATATCTGATATCTATTGCTGATAAATTGCTTAATTTTAATAAGAAAGAAATGTTGGAACTTTTTAAATTTACTTAGTTACACAATAAAACCATGATTACACGTTATTTACATACACCTTTAATTCAATTCAAGTGTTATTTACTTCAGTACCTTTCCTTAATTCTTATTAATTAGTCAACTTTATTTTGTTTTTAATCAATTCTTTTTTGTATTTGCATTGCGAACTTTAGATTTTTTGTATAAAATTCTAGGATACTTTTAATTAAATATATAACTAACTGTAAAATTACTTTTGATATTTGTATTGATAGATACTTGTTAGGTACAATTTCAAGTTTAGGTATATAACTAATGAAAAATCGAAAAAATATCGACTCTCAATAGAAGTTACGTACTTACTAAAGTTTATGTGCTATTGTATCAGTGTACTTAGTGTATATCACTTATATTATTTTCTTTAGGTATCAATTTAATTCTGATAAAATACATAGGTAAATAAATTTAAATTTAACTTTTTGTTTTATATTCTGTAAGGCTAGTTTGTCCTGCAAATAATGCTAACCCAGTAGAAAATGTTATTTAATTTAAAGAAGAATATACTTTAATCTTTCTTGTAGCTAATACTCTTCTTCTTCCTTTCGTTATTTTGTGAACCAAATGTTATAGTCTCATGGTTTATTCCCTTCATCTCCTTCGCTTAATATGTATTACAAATATATATATCAGCCAATCCACACAGAACTCGTGCACCTCGGTGGCGAATGGGCTGATGATGTTAACCATATTACGTATTATATTGTAATGTAATATAATTTATTGTAACTATTTAGTAATAGAAGGGAATAAGTCACGAGTGTTTTAATGCAGTTATTGATATAGATGGCCATTCAATTATCGATTCAGATCAGCAAATGCAGTTGAAAGCATCATTAATCAATTTATACGGTACTTGCAGTCGTAATACTTTTGCATATGCCTTATACATTATTATGTTTCCTACATAGCAGCATCAATGTCCTAAAATTATTTACAGCAATCATCCAATTACATATAGATCATTCTTATACTCTGTACATTTAGGTCTTTAATGGCTAATAACTTTTTCGATACAATTTCCTTTATATCTACATAAATAGTATACACAAAAGTAATTATTCTAGTCTTTTCGACGCTAACTGCGTTTACTTTAGGTACGTGTTACTGTAAAGTTAGCCAAACTCTGAATAATACAAGTACTTTCTATTTTATTCATCGCCGGAACAATATCTAAGTAGGTACTAAATGTGATAAATTTAATATCATAGTAACATGGTCTATGTTTTGGTAACTATTATCAATCTCAATATAAATATACCTACCACAGTACAGTAAACATTCTCAAATATTATTTTAGCTTTGCTAAATCATTATAATATTGGACATGCTTACTGTACACTATTTAAATACATATTTGATATTTTTAAAGTATTCAAAATGTACTTCTATAATCCAAAACTTTGACTTCATGCACGCAGAAAATACTTTGAAATTTGTATTTAAAAAAATATATAATCATAAAAATCACAGGCAATAAAGAAAAATACAATTACACAAAAGACAATCTAAATTTATAAACGATTGAGCGCGTCCTCTAAATCTTATCTCGTCTTAACAACAAATTAACGACAAAACATCAATTCACTGATCAGTTTATAGGAAGGCTCACATGTAATTAAAGATTACCACATTTACCACACTTCTCAAAGAAGTTTTGACTTGTATTCCCGCGCAAACGTCAATCACTGGGAACGTCAATCGAATATCGAGATCACAGATTCAAAATATCTAGTTCATCACGCACGTTCCTTTGGATTTCCGTTTCGCCCAAGGAGGTTTTACGCCTCTATGGTAGGTCCAAAATGGCCGCTGCGTAACAGCTGTTGTTGGTCGTTAAGCACGAGGCTAGCGGCGCGCTGGAGGCCGCACGGCCAGGTGCAACGCGCGCCCTCAAACCGGCGTCTCGTGGTCCGCTTCTTCGATGCGCCCTAACCGCCACGCGTTCGGGTCCGTCGCTATACATTCGGTACAAACCATCATATTATAAGCCTGATATATTACAGTTGATAACTAAATAGGTCGGTTAACGTTTGATTTGGAACCATCTACTAGGTTATCCCTACAAAAATGCAATACTGTCATAAAGTGGCATTAATTGAAAATTTTGTAAGCATCTTCATGACATTACCAAGTAATTTTTTTTTTACATAATTCGCACAACGATGAAAAAAGAGATTATCCCTCAGATAATTCACTTTGTAGATTCTGAATTAGGCTTTTATCCGCTGCTTGGGAATAGTCCACAGACAATGCAAAATCTAATGTCTGTTGTAAAATATAAGATTGCTGAACTTCATGGGTTATAGAATCTTTATTGACCAGAAAGAGTATGAGACCACAGATAATATAAATACTATATAAGACCAGACCAGATATTTTACATGAAAGTACAAACGAGAAACTTTTTTTAGCGCGAACTGTAACTAAACGTTGACTGGGTTTAAAAATAATAACGAATAAGAAAATAAGTTAAGAAATGGTACTTGTGTGCCACCCTTTAACGGCTGCAGTCGTATAATAGCCAACAGATAATAGATTATCTGCACTGTCTGGAGGCAGTAAAATAAGACTTCATGTCTAAAATAATGATGATCATTTAAATTCTTGATTAATAGCAATCAATCAAACCAAGAACCAAATATTTAAGCGTACAATCGGTGTTAGTAAATTACATTTTAAGCAACCCTTGAAAGCAAATATTAATTTTATTGGCAAATATGACCACACCACAAAAGCTCATTGAAAATGTGCATTTTTCAAACAAAAATATGCAGATTGCCCAACACCAACCCGCAATCAAGTAGAAATTTTTGACTTCATCAGTTTTTGCTCCAATGCGAAATTAATACCTATTAAAATTTACATAGTTATCTTGTGTAAAAAGTTGTGTTAGAAAATATCACTGAAATGACGTGATATTTTAATTAAGCTTGCTTATTATAGTGAACATTAATATTAACCAAATCTTTTCAATAAAAGTGAGATTTCACAATATAATATTTGGTGCTGGAAAATTAGAAATTAGGTTGAAACTTATTGTATGAAATATCATTAGTAAAAGATTTTAATCTTGTGTTTTTTATAAGAAAGACTGCAAAAAAATCTAGTAGAAATAACAAGCTTTCTTTTAAAGCAAATCGTCATTAGCATCTAACAATTGCCATCACCCAAACTTATTTTGTGAACTATTTCGTACGAAACCGAGTGTCCTTCGTACACAAAAAAAAACAATCACAGATTTGTTAATATCTGAGAATATACTTAAAAACAATAGAGTTGGCCCTTTTAGTGCTTTTATGCATACAATTAAAATGCATTCGGTCAATAAATTGTAATTTTAACACAAAATCAAACATACGCAGGACACCCGACTTTATTTGCAAACAAACGTATACCAAACAAATCGTGGGTGCTCATGGGTGAAAAACAAACAAATTAAACAAAAAAATTACCTTTTGAACTGTTGATCTTCCAAACATACTCAAGGAACAAGGAATAAGGGACTGACTTAGGACAGTTAGGTTTATCAAGCTCATTATTTTTAAAAACCATAGAGATTTTATATACACTTAATATAAACATATTATTATTATAAGCACACTGTACTAGAAAGATGAATAGAAATTATGAATATGAACATGGTGTAAACAACGTATGTAGGTGCGTAAAACTAGATTTATGACTACGCTATCTTATTGTACAAGACTACGTACTATACCATTAATATTAGTTTCTACATAATTATTTAACTTGTATGAATAAAATTCTTATAAAAATGTGGCAGGCTTTCTAATCACTAAAAACAGATACCTAGGGAATAAATGGGGCAGTGCCTTAAATTCTTATATTTTAATAATGACAATATCTCTATTCACCTTTGCCGATATAATTGCATGCATCGTTATACACATATAAACATACATAAGACTATCATTATATATTTAAGCATGCGGGATATATACACATGATGAAATGATTCATTTCATTTGATATGTATGCTAATCGATTACGTCATGGGTACTTGATCACTATATAAACTAGTAACTAGACGACTATATTGTTGTAGATACTATTTTAATGTACTTAATAAACAATATCACTATATTGGGAAAATTCTACAATTACAAGTAATTATAGCTTTATTTACATTCTAAATAGCAGCAATGAAAGTATTAGAAAAGTGATGTAAAAATATTTTTTAAAAAATAAATTATTTTTAATTCATTAATATTATTAACGTCACGTAAAATATACAACAAAACGTCTAAAATACTCAAAGGACTATTTTTACTTGCAAAATTAAAAATATAATACAAAACATAAATAGCTCTTTAAATATGTTTAAAATATTGTTTTTAATTTCCATTAAAATACTTTTATGGGCGGTTATTTGCAAAATAAAGCGATTTAAGTGCAAACATCTTTTGATTGAACCGAGCACCTTTTTTGTGTATATATATATATATATATATATATTATTATACAAAGGTTCTGGTTTAGTTACTCACGGTATTAGTGTATATTATATACCTAGTAAGATAATAGATATCGATTGATATTTATCAAAATCGTATGCGGGTTGGTATTTTTAGCGGGGAAAAGTTTAATCAACGAAAAGTGCGGGTAGGCATCTTAGTCATTCGGAATAAACCAGTAATACTAAAAACTTTGGGAAACCAACTTTGGATAATGGGAAAAGTGGGATTACTAATATGATCGGAAAAGAAAATGTGAAGCTCATGCGAAAGTCTTTTTCCGACCTGTAGGCAATGTATAATGAAAATTACATTAAGTTCATTATATATTACCGACAAACTTTAAAATAACATAATAAAACAGAGAAACAGTTACAGATCGAAAATTACAAAATCATGTTCATTTATAAGTTAATTTGATTAAATATGATTAATATATTTTTTACAAATCAATTCCTGCGCTCTTTGGGAAATTGGTTGTACGTATGGTTAAAAAAGAAAAAAAAGAAACACCGTTCGATATTCTCGGTACACCAATGAGACATAGGAAGAAAAGCGTGCGAGATATAAAATCATAGGTTGTTATTATCAGTGAACAAGGCAGGGAACAAAACGCTTAATAAAGTGAAAAAAAAAACTGTAATTACAGCTTGGTATTCTCGGTTCATCAATGTGGCATACGAAACAAAGAGTGCGGGATATAGAATCACGGGTTGCGCTTTATCAATGAATTTTACGAAAAAAATACACCAAAAATAGGTTTAGTATTCTCGGTTCATCAATAGTGCAAACGAAATAAGTGTGCGGGATATAAAATCACGGGTTATTCTCAGCTTATCAACGTGGCATAGGAAACAAGCGTGCGGAATATAGAATCACGGTTATTCTCGTTCATAAACGTATAGGAACAAAGCGTGCGGGACATCAGTCCAGGCGTGCCGGGGTAAGGGGGGTGGGTCCGCCGTCAGCCGGAGGAGGGCGCGGGCGCGGCGCGCAGCAGCGGCGCGCTGCTCGCTGCGCGCCACACAACACAACACACATTACGACACGCCCACACACTACGGATGATCGATATTAGAAAAACATCGATGTTCACATCGATCTCACCACCGAATCAAAAGTATCGATGTACGATAAATATCGATCGAAAGACATCGATATCTCTAAAAATATCGATGTTTTGTAAATAAAACCGTTTATTATATTTATGCAAGTTTAATTATAAGATAAATGCACTTTTACTGAGAACCTAGAATCACAAAAATCATTAGAAAAAAAAGAACATTCCCAGTATTTTTTTGGGTACACTTTGTTAAAAAATTAACTTTGACAGGTTTTCCTTTCAGTCTGTTCCGTTCCGTCCAAATTGAAACAAACTTATTCGCAAGGCTGTGTTTTAGTCCGATTATTGTATTAGTGTCATCTAGTGGAAAATAGTTGAAACTGATGGTCATCTGCTAATGCTTTGCAATATTTACTAATATTTAGTTGAAATTAGTACACTTACTGAACGCTAGACACGCCCAAAAGTAATTCGCGTTTCGATATTTTTCAGTAACATCGATGTTCCGATGATCGATGACACCCATCGATGTTAAAACATCGATGATTTATAGTAAAACATCGATGTATATTCAACATCGATGAATATCGATCATCCCTACGCACACATGACGACATTCGGCATACATTTACATCGCGAATGGACGTGTTACGCAAAAAGGATCCAACCACAAGAGGTAAAAAATGAGTTAAGTATACCAAACTGGCCTCTGGGGTGTAAATTAGCCTTTATATATTATACCATCAAATATATACATATTTAACATATTAATTGAAGGTCGTTAACATCCCACATGTATGGCTCTTACGTTTTTAGTTACTCACAAACGCCCAGTCTCATTGGATTCATATAGAGAAATATCCATTCGAAAAAATGACCTCAAAATAATATTTTAAATTAAATATACACTTATTATACATAGCTAATGTGCAAATAAAACTCAAACTTAAACTTCAATATCTCAAATGTGCATTTTGTGAGTTGGATCCATTTTGTGTAAATACGTCCAATTATACGCGTTTCATATAATTCAGTACTTGACACACTAATCGTTGACATACTTTTATGAACTCTCAAAATGGAACGTTTCCATATATTTTGTATGAGATAGTGATATGTGACGTCATTGCTCACTATCATCAATCGACCTCATATTTATCGGTTTTCAATGTATTTAAAAATACAATATTGCAAATAAACAAAAATAATCAATGAAACGACACATAAAAAGGTGCGTTTTTTATAAAATATGGTTTGTTATTTTATTGCGGGTGGTGGAAATACCGAATAGTACCTATGCCGTTATGTTAGTACCTCGTCATTGGTATGGTACAATAAGACCGTGGGTTTGTTTATTCAGTTTTTTTCACGCTCTCAAAGTTTTGGGCAGATCTAAGTCGAAAATAAAACTAAATAAACAAAACGTAGGTCCGTTAGAGGTCTTATCGTACAATTGACATTTACAACAAGGCGCCAACATAAGGCATAGGTCTAATGAATCGCACTATACTTTGGTATCATTCATTATTACAACCTAGAATGTGCACTGCTGAACGAACGCCTCCGTAATGATTTCGACCGGACGATCCCTTGAAATTTCAATAATACGAGATTACTTTGGTCCAATGGGTAAATCGGTTGTTGAAAATCTCATATTGAATAAGTAAGAAAAAAACCGCTGGATGACTTTCATCTGTTCCGTTCTGTCGAATTGAAAAAACTTATTTGCAAGGCTAAAATTCAAAGTTTTGTTATTATTAAAATAAATAACATCGGGGGATTGGCTGAAGTATTAAGTCTTTAAACTGAGAAAAGCAGTGTGAACCAATAGAAAAGATAACCACACCCTATGTTACAGTTTAAAGTGAAAACTTTGTCAAAATTATTGTGATTCTCCTTAAAATTGAGTATATTTCACGTCATAACGAAGCAAGTATATAACGTAAACTATTTATTTCGTCCCACCTCATAAGATACCTTTAATCGATGTAAATATATTTCACAAATGCACATGTATATACAGCACTAAACAATAAAACTTTTATTGAGTAATCTGATTAAATTAAATTCAATAGTTTTATTTACTCATAATAGAATTATGTGCTATCCACTTAGCGAACATCCACTATAAATGTTTGTTTTGAGCTTAGCATGCTGTTTAACAATAATTAATATGTACTTAGAATTAAAAGGCTTTAATTTATGTAAAAACTGATGCTTTTACTCAAAATAACATACATTTTAGATTATCTGCTATTTACTTTATTTACTGCAA
>PQWD01005406.1:0-29864 GCA_019425675.1 Leucinodes orbonalis
AGATATTCGGCCCGTCAAATAGGATGCTTATAACTTTTATGTTCGGGATGCGGCACCTGTTAGCTAGATAAAATTTACTGGGTTGAAGAACCTTACATCTGTTGTCTCGGGCGACGGGCGCAGTGCGGCATTGAGTGAGACTAATAACTGTCTATCAGTTGTTATAAATTACCGGGTATAAGCGAATACATCTGTTGTCTCGGGTTACGGGCGTAGTGCGGCATTGAGTATAATGACTATCAGTTGTTATTTTTCCTTCAATGCCACTATGGTCGGGCGTATCACTTACCATCAGGTGAGCGTCCTGACCGTCCTGTACACTCTGTAGCATAAATAGCAGTCGACATCTGCTCTCCGCCACCTTTAACTAGGTGATGTTTCACTTGATGGGCACACATCACACTATATACTATATATTATTTAATCTGTGCTGTGGGTTAGACGAGTAGAAGAGATTTAGTGAAACGCATGTTTGTAGTTAGGCGTCTCTCTCTTCAACCCATCGCAGTTCACTGCTAGACATAGGTCTCCCCCTTTTAGGCGTCTCTATGTTGAATGAATAGGTAAGTAATAAAATACTAACTCAACCAAACGTCAAAACCACGCACGACACTTATTACGCAAATATCTATCTATTCAACCTATCGCAGTCCATTGCTGGACATAGGCCTCCCCCATTTTGCGCCATATATCCCGTTCCCCCGCTTTTCTCATCCAGCCTCCATGCAAATATGAAAATTGCAAAATAATTGCTGGACATAGGCCTCCCCCATTTTGCGCCATATATCCCGTTCCCCCGCTTTTCTCATCCAGCCTCCATGCATATATGAAAATTGACAAAATAATTGCTGGACATAGGCCTCCCCCATTTTGCGCCATATATCCCGTTCCCCGCTTTTCTCATCCAGCCTCCATGCATATATGAAAATTGCAAAATAATTGCTGGACATAGGCCTCCCCCTTTTGCTCAATATCCCGTTCCCCCCTTTCTCATCCCAGCCTCCATGCAAATTATGAAATTGCAAATAATTCTGACATTAGGCCTCCCCCATTGCGCCCTTATACCCGTTCCCCCGCTTTCTCATCCAGGCTCCATTGGCAAATATGAAAATTGCAAATAATTGCTGGACTAAGGCCTCCCCCAATTTTGCCCTATATCCCTTCCGCTTTCTATCCGAGCCCTCCATAGCAAATATGAAAAATTGCAAAAAATGCTGAACATAGGCCTCCCCCATTTTGCGCCCATATATCCCGGTTCCCCCGCTTTTCTCATCCAGCCGTGCATGCAATATGAAAATTGCCAAAATAATTGCCTGGACATAGGCTCCCCCAGTTTTGCCGCCATATATCCCGTCCCCCGCTTTTTCTCATCCAGCCTCCATGCAAATATGAAAATTGCAAAATAATTGATTTGTCTCTACACAGATTTCAGCTTTTGATTCTCTGGACGATATCTGGCACTGCGGTGGTACCTACCTAGACGACTCAGTATCAAATCTACCACCTAGTAAAGTAATGCTAGGGATCAGTCCGCGTAACTTTCGTTTCATCATCAGCTCATTAAACGTCCCCACCGAGGGGCACGAGCCTACCCGTATAGGGTGATTAGGCCTTAGTCGTCCACGCGGGCCCAGAGCGGATTGGACGACTTCACACACAACCTTCGAATCTCTTCGCAGGCGTGCATGTAGGTTTCCTCACGATGTTTTCCTTCACCGTAAGAGCGTTGGATAACGTACATATATTTTCGAAAATTCGAAAATTCATTGGTACGTGTCGGGATTTGAACCTCAGCCCTCCCGGTAGGAAGGCGACAGTCCACACCACTGAGCCACCGACGCTCTACTTTCATTTAGCTGTGATTTTTTTAGCTGTAATGATGATTATTTTTAGCGTTACCGAAGCTTTCATGTAATGGCAAATCAATTCCGTACAACGACAGTGATGACTCGTACAGCCTTCAAATAAGCACTGGAGACAGTTATATAATTAACTGTTCCATACCTGAGGACGGTGGTACTTTACATTGGGAAAATTGCATTTACACATCACGTGAGTATTTTATATAAATTATCTAATACATATAAATAAAATTGAAGCGTCTGTTTGTAATATTGAAACAACAACAATGTAAAAAGTATAGATTCGTGATATGTTCACAAAACAACTGAAAAAACAATTCTAAATGCAGCGACAACACACATACACATATTCCGAATAAGCGTACATTCACCTAAACAAAGAGCCTACAACTGTATTCTCTTTGGCGGTTCGTTTTGAGGCACGGATGGCGTATCTACCGTTTTATATACAGAATATCATTGTGAAACAATTTTTTGTCATGCATATGAATATATACGATACATACATCAAAACTAAAGAACAAAAATGTTTGTGTGTCTGTTTGTTCCGGGTAATCTCTGAAACGGCTGATTGCATTTGGACGGGACTTTTTTTGACAGATAGCTGATGTAATAAGGAAAAATATAGGCTACTTTTATTTTACGGAATACTTTTTATTTTGGGAAAAAAGCAATGTTTATCGCGCGGTGAAAGAAAGAAAGAAAGAAATAATTTATTATTTTTGCACATCGCAACACAAGCATAACAAAATTACAGTAAGAACACACTAAATGACAACTTCATTGTGCTACGACGTCCAAAGTATATGGACCCACTCAGCATGTGCCGTGGTCCGGTGATCGGACCCTGACGCTGATTTTCCGTGAGCCCGAGTGAGTAGGCGCACGGACAAGATGCGCGGTGGCAGCGCGTCGCGTGAATTCACGAAGTGGCTTTAGGTTAACATAACCTGTTGGAGTTGTCATTCGTTCCACTGTGCAATAATCCGTTGATTGAGAATCCTTACTCCGTCAACGAAGAAATCACTATGATAGGTTCACTCACTATTGTTAAGTAATTTTATTAGTACGAATTTTCATTTTAAATGTAATTTTAATATGAAAAGTTATTTCGTTAATTTTACTTTAAGGGAAATTCCTGAGCTCTTATCTAAAATGCGAGCAACATTTTAGTGTTGTAAATATATCCTGAACTCATAACTCATTATGATATAAAAATAATATGCATTATGGGGGAGACCTATGTCCAGCAGTGGACTGCGATAGGTTGAAGAGAGAGAGAGAGAGATGCATGAACTTTTAAAAGCATGTAGTAAAAAAACATTCAATTTATTACAGATCCGACATGTACGAAAGTGAGTCAAAAATCATATGGAAATTACAACAATATAACACTCAGTTATACACAGTCGATCATGGCGAAATATATGTGTGTGTTTACAGACCAATTTGAGTCTAGGAGAACTGCCACATTATACATCGATGTTCGAGGTAAATAACAATTATATTTAAATATATAGCTTAGTAGTAGTACCTTTACAAGTTACCGACATAGCCCGCCGGATCAGCAAGTTCAAGTGGCAGGGCTGGTCACGTATGTCGCAGAACCGATGGCCGTTGGAGCAGACGTGTTCTGGAGTGGAGACCGCGTCTCGGCAAGCGTAGCGTAGGACGCCCTCCGGCACGATGGACCGACGACTTGCGAAAGGTCGCTGGTGGGAGCTGGATGAGAAAGCGGAGGACCGGGATATCTGGCGCAAAATGGGGGAGACCTATGTCCAGCAGTGGACTGCGATAGGTTGAATAGTAGTAGTAGATGTTTTCCTTCACCGTAAGAGCGTCGGATTAAAGTACATATAATTTCGAAAATTCGGAGACAATTTCTCCGCGCGGTGAGATTTGTTCCTGCACCGTCCAGGTCGGAAGGCAACAGTCCCCACCAATAAGCCAACCAACGCTCATATATAGTAGACTGACTTTAACAAAGTTCTTGGTTTTTTAATTCCAGATCTTCCGAAACCGCAACCTCAACGTGCTGAAGGACCGAGTAAGAAATAAATTCTCTTTTATTTTATTTATGATGGGGTTGCTCTTGAGTATAGCCTTTACTGTATCCCAGCAGTTCGCACACCATATATACAAATCATCATCGTCAGTTCATTAAACGTCCCCACCGAGGGGCACGAGCCTACCCGTATTGGGTGTTTAGGCCTTAGTCGTGCACGCCGTCCCAGTGCGGGTTTGACGCCTTCACGCACAGCCTTTAAATCTCTTCGCAGGCGTGCGCAGGTTTCCTCACGATGTTTTCCTTCACCGTAAGAGCGTCGGATAACGTACATATATTTCGAAAATTCCAAAACACATTTGTATGTGGCGGGATTTGAACCTCAGCCCTCCCGGTAGGAGGGCGACAGTTCACACTATTGAGCCACCGACGCTCTTATTGCAAATAAGCAGTGCATACCCTGTGCGTCCAGACAACCGGTCAGTGAGGTCAGAACGCTCAACTTCTTTCGCACGCATCATAAAATGTGGTTTTCAAATGATGTTAATTTATTTATTTGTGTAACCCATTAGGTATAACCGTTAAAACTCCTACTACACCAAGGGTTCCGGGTTCGATACTCGGGCAGTACAAACATTTGTGTGCGTGAACATGTGTGTTTGTGTTGGTCTGGGTGCTTCTATGTTTAATATGTATGTAATGATAGGTATGTTATCCATTGTTTAGTACTCATACTGCAAGCGTCATGCTAACTTGGGGCTAAATGGCGCTGTGGAAATGTCAGTGGATATTTATTACTCTCTTTCCCTCTCCCTCTTCAACCTATCGCAGTCCCCTGCTGGACATTCCATTTTGCACCAGATATCCCGGTCTTCCACTGTAGTCTCTCTCTTCAACCTATCGCAGTCCACTGCTGGACATAGGTCTCCCCCATTTTGCGCCAGATATCCCGGTCCTCCGCTTTTCTCATCCAGCTCCCACCAGCGACCTTCCGCAAGTCGTCGGTCCATCGGGCCGGAGGGCGTCCTACGCTACGCTTCGCTTCCACTGTAGTGTGTGTAAGCAACCTGGACGTCGGCAGCACTGGCAGGGTCGCCATGTAAGGTTGTGACCAGTTAATGTAAATAAAAGAGTACTTTGTTGAAAAACGATGTATTAATAATGAATCAAATTGCTTATGACTACGCTTATATATAACTTACAACTATCTATGTGTGGAGAGGCGCGTCACACACTACACCACCCCTCTCATCCAGCCTCCACCAGCGACCTTTCGGACGTCGTCGGTCCACGTAATAATAGTAATTTATTACTATTATTTCTTTATTTATAAGTTAATTATTATTTTTTCAGATACAGTTTACAACGTCACCCCAGTACGTTTTCGGTATGGCGAGGAAGTGTTATTTGAATGCAAGACGTCAAACCCTAACATGTACAAAATAGTGGTTGAATTAACACTACCAAGTAAGTGAACATTTTAAAAAACTCTTTAAAGAACCACGAATCATATGACGTAGCATAAGACGCCCCCCGGCCCGATGGACCGACGACTTGGAAAAGGTCACTGGTGGAGGCTGGATGAGAAAAGCGATGGACTGGGATGTCTGGCATAGAATGGGAGAGACCTATGGCCAGCAGTGGACTGCGATATGTTGAAGTAAGGTGGAACACTCGGTACAGAGTTGTCTAGTTAGGTACCACCGCATTGCCAGTTATCGTCTCGTAAAATACCAATGTTTTGCACTTCCGTGTTTCGGAATGAGGGCATTAAAGTTATAAAATTACCGGGTATATGAGACCTAACATCTGTCGACTCGAGTGACGGGTGCAGGGCAGAGTTGACAACAAATAATAGATATCTCATCATCAGCTCATTAAACGTCTCCACCGAGGGGCACGAGCACAGACATCCGAATATACAATTAGACTAGACAAGCCGCCAAGTTTATAGGCAGTCCCAGTGTCGCAATTTCTTTTCGGTTCTTACCTGTGAAAAGTTATTTTATTACTTGGTAAATTTACTGATTCATTGCGATGATGGCATGTTACAATTGCACAGGATGGCCTTTTGGAAAAAACGGTAATTTCTTCTAATATTCGAGCGTCTTGACTCGTCGCACAGAGCGTAAACTGGTAGCCAGTGTATGCTCGTTGAGCTTACATTTGTCGCACTTTAAACGCGGCTTGCCCCATCTCTTGTATTGGGAAATCTGTGGGCACGAGCCTACCCGTATAGGGTAATTAGGACAGTCATCCACGCGGGCCCAGTGCGGGTTGGCCGACTGAACACACAACCTTTGAATCTATTCGTAGGCGTGCGCAGGTTTCCTCACGATGTATTCCTTGACCATAAGAGCATCGGATAAACGTACATATGATTTCGAAGATTCAAAAAGATATTAGTATGTGGCGGGATTAGAGTCTGCGCCCTCCAGATTGGAAGGCAACAGTCCACACCAATGAGCCACCAGCGCAAAAATTTACATGTATTTTCAAAAAAGTCAGATAATCATAGTTTGAACACTAGGAACAAACACAAACTTGCCGTTCCAAATCGCAGATTGCATAAGGTCGGAACTCATTTGTGGGATTAAGTATAAAATATTTAATAAGCTACCACAAAATATAATTGATTTACCCCCTAGTTCCTAAGTCTCCAGTAAAGTCAATTTTAATAAAAAAAGCTTACTATAGTATTGAAGATTATATAAATGATAAAAACACATGGACATGTTGATCTCCACGCCTGCACTACTTTTGTTTTTTTTGTTATCATCTATTTAAATTTATATAATACTTAACTGCTTGATAGTACTTTTGTAGATTATTATATTTTTACCAATACTTAATATGATATAAATTGTAAATATAATTTGCTTTATATAATTATTTTCATTACAAATGATTTTCTACTAAACACTAATATTTTGTGAAAAGAGTACCTACTGAGTTTCTTGCTGGTTTCTTCTCAGTGGAAAACTACCTCCCGAACCAGCGGTAGCTTCATTTGACATTCATAAGTGTTCTGTAAGGACCTAAACTGAATAAACACTTTTCATTTTCAATAAAACTTTTATAATTTCAGCTGGAATAACAACAGTACCCGGAAAAGTGACTTCGCTGAAATTCACCGGCAAATATAAAATGAACGTCACCTCCGATGTCAATTCCCGTTGCATCATATACGTTTCGGCGGTAGACAGATTCAGTTCCCTGGCCAAGGAGATGGTTTATATAAAACCAATTGAAGATACAGGTAAATTCAAGATTTATATCAAGGAACTGATCAGTAGTTTTTTTTATGTTATAAGTAGACGGTCTGGACGTTCACCTGATGGTAAGTGATACGCCAGACCATGACAGAGCGGCATTAAAGGAGACCAATAACTGACAGACAGTTATTATTCTCCATCAATGCCGCACTGCGCCCGTCACCCGAGACAACACCCTACCCGTTAGTTCTTGGAGGGGCCATAATGAGTTAGAAAGTAACCGATATCCTTTATATTGCCAATTTTTCCACATAAACAACTTAACGTGAAGAAACATTTCAGGTGACTTCTTAAGTACGGTTCTTTAATTTAGGAAAAATAAAGTTATGTATTACTGCGCATCATCATCATCATCATCAGCTCATTAAACGTCCCCACGGAGGGGCACGAGCCTACCCGTATAGGGTGATTAGGCCTTAGTCGTCCACGCGGGCCCAGTGCGGGTTAGACGACTTCAACACACCTTCGAATCTCTTCGCAGGCGTGCATGAAGGTTTCCTCACGATGTTTTCCTTCACCGTAAGAGCGTCGGATAACGTACATATATTTTTCGAAAATTCGAAAATACATTGGTACGTGTCGGGATTTGAACCTCAGCCCTCCCGGTAGGAAGGCGACAGTCCACACAACTGAGCCACCGACGCTCTTGATTATTACTGCGCGAAGCGACTTAAATAAAATTATCTGACATCCCGGATAAACACAAAGGTTACCGTTTTACTGCGGGATAAATAAATACTTATCCACTGACATTCACACAGCGCCACCTAGTCCCAAGTTATATTATACATAGAAACAGACATATTCATGCACACAAATGTTTGTACTGCCCGGGGATCGAACCCGGAACCCATGGTGTAGTAGCCGACATCTCAACCGCTACACCAAATCATCATCGTCATCATTACAGCCTAATTATGTCCACTGCTGAACGAAGGCCTCCCCTAATGATTTCCACGCGGACCGATCCCTTGCAGTTGACATCCATCTGCTACCCGCCACCTTAACCAGATCATCCGTCCATCTGGTTAGGGGTCGGCCTACGCTTCGCTTTCCGTTACGTGGACGCCACTCGAGAACCTTTCCGCCCCATCGGCCATCGGTTCTCAGTGTCTCAAGACGAAGGTCTTTGACCAGTGTGTGTTGCCAGCTATGACATACGGAAGCAAAACGTGGTCGCTCACTAAGGGCCTCTTGAATAGACTCAAGGTTGCTCAGCGTGCTATGGAGAGGGCGATGTTAGGTGTCTCCCTACGCGATAAAATCCGAAACGATGATATCCGTAGGAGAACTAGGGTGACCGACATAGCCCAGAGGATTAGCAAGTTGAAGTGGCAGTGGGCAGGGCACATAGTGCTACACCAAATGGGTCGTAAAATTATATCTTATATGGGATAATATCTTATAATGCAGGTAATACCGTGTGGCAGAGCTAGTATAGGTACTAATATACTACATATCTTTCAGAGCCCGTCAGCATTGTTGGTAACGTAACGGATGCCCCGAGAACTGCAAAACAAGAAGGTAGAATCCCAGATGCACTTATTTGAGCCGAGAATCAACTTCGTTACATAATTGTAGAAAGAATGGAATTACACAAGAAATTCCACCAGCCCCTTTTCACCATCGGCATACAAGATGCAGGCTAGCCATCCTTACGTGGCTGACATTCCATTTATCCGCACAGCGCGCTATGGTGCCTCGTTCGTAATGCGCACCGCAAAGGAATGGAACTCTTTGCCTCCTTATGTGGTCCCCCGGTCATTACAACCAGGCCGTCTTTAAGGCAACAGTGAATAGGCTGTTTCTAGGCAGGCATTTTACTAGGTGGGTAGACTCGATACTGAGTACGGGATGAGGGCACTGTAGCTAGTGAAATTACCGGTTATAAGAGACCTAACATCTGTTGTCTCGGGTGACGGGCGTAGTGCGGCATTTATGGGGATAATAACTGTCTATCAGTTGTTGGTCTCCTTTAATGCCGCTCTGTCATGGTCTGGCGTATCACTTACCATCAGGTGGGCATCCAGACCGTCCTGTACACTTAAAACATAAAAAAGGCATGATCCATCTACAGCCGCATCATCACTTACCATCAGGCGAGATGGCGGTCAAATGTCTTCCTATAAATGATAAAAAAAAGAAAGAACGAAAAAGAAAAATATTAGTTCTTTGACATAATACAAAAAAGTTGTTCAATAACAAAGATGTGGGTACAAAAGTGCCACAGAATAAGCATCTTTGGTAGATCCCTATATTCATCATCATCAGCTCATTAAACGTCCCCACCGAGGGGCACGAGCCTACCCGTATTGGGTGCTTAGGCCTTAGTCGTCCACGCGGGCCCAGTGCGGATTGGACGACTTCACACATAACCTTTGAATCTCTTCGCAGGTGTGCATGAAGGTTTCCTCACGATGTTTTCCTTCACCGTAAGAGCGTCAGATAACGTACACATAATTTCGAAAATTCGAAAACAACTTGGTACGTGGCGGGATGTGAACCTCAGCCCTCCCGGTAGGAGGGCGACAGTCCACACCATTAAGCCACCGACGCTCTCTACATTGTGACGACGATATTGTGGGCTCCACCACAATAACAAAATATATAAACACTTTTTACAAGTTGACACAGAACTCAATATAGAGTAAACCTTTGTAATAAATTATTGTATGTGTAACGTTACGTGTAGGTATATAGCAAACTCTGTAACCAATGAAACAAAAAGTCTAAAAGAGTGATTATGGGGTTTCTTGCTGCCTGTTCTCGAAGATCTGGGGGCACGGCAGTGCCTTCGCCAAGTCGAGCGCGAAGCAAACACTGCCGTACCATCCTTTACAGGATCCATTTCGCCGCATTTTCAGGCCCCAATTTGAGAACCTTTGGATAATACCAGAGCGCTGAAATTTTCGTCATCTAATAACATACTTTAAATCCAAAATTTCAAGTCTGTATGTCATTTAGTTCCGACGTTAAGCGAAAGCAAAGTTTCGCATTTTCGACAGATAGACACTCACTCACTCACTCATGATCATCAAAATAGAACTAGTACTTCCCATTAACTCAGAAAGCTGAAATTCGGTACAGAGTTAGGGTTTAATGGCTACATAAAGGGAAAACTATGAAAACTTCGAAAATCGAAGATCTGGAGTACCTGGTGACCCTGCTTAGATAACAAAATCATCAAAATAGAACTAGTACTTCCCATTAACTCACAGAGCTGAAATTTGGTACAGAGTCAGGGTTTAATGGTTACATAAAGGGAAAACTATAATAACTTGGATAATCGAAGATCTGGAGTACCTGGTGACCCTGCTTAGATAACAAAAGAGCCCAGCCAAACTATAAGAGATTGACATACCGCCTTTAAACAATATATATTTAACATGGTGGGCCGCTTCATCCGATGTCAAAAATCGGGGGCACGGTAGTGCCCCCGCCAAGTCGAGCGCGCTAGACCAATACAAACAGACATGTTGGTGCACACAAATATTTGTAGGTACTGCCCGGGGATCGAACCCGGAACCCTTGGTGTAGTAGCCGACGTTTCAACCATTACACCCAATGGGTCGTCTAATATTCCTTTCAAGTTTCTACAAAAAGAAGTAAAATCCCACCAAAAACATTCTGTAAAAAATCTAGCCAAGTCTCGATGGAGCTGCTTGATTATCTCTAAAAAGTAATGAAATCAAGACAAAGACGTGCCAAGTCTAAGGTTCCTTACTGCGATTAATTAATTATTATGGTTAATGTTGTGTGACTTGGCCGTTGAACATTCTTTATACGTAACGTTCTTTATTCTTTGTACTGCAAGCGACGGGTTATTGAATCAACGTTTTCCAAGTGGCAAATTTGTATCGTTAATGGGTAGCGGTTTTGGCGACAGAATAGTGCAATGGTGTCATGGAGCACCTAGTTTTGTATCCTTGTATACTCTTCAACGGCCAAGTCACACAACATTAACCATAATAATAAAGTAATCGCAGTAAGGAACCTTAGACTTGGCACGTTTTTGTCTTGATTTCATTACTTTTTAGAGATAATCAAGCAGCTCCATCGAGACTTGGCTAGATTTTTTACAGAAAGTTTTTAATGGGATCATACTTATACCGAACCGGTAGTAGAGTCATAAAAATATAAAGCAATTGATGATTTAAAAGTATCTTTAAAAAAATAATTTGAATAAAGATATCTTGAAATTGAATTTGAAAAGATTCACTCTTATGTAGGGACAGGCCTAAGTTACAAACAATGAAGTCTTTTTTGGAATAGAACTAATATATTGAGTCCAGCATAGTCAAAATCGCTGCTAAAAACATCAATAAAAAAAATACCAAAGCAAACAGACATATTCATTATAACGTTTGAAGGGTTCAAATAATTTCGATCGTGCCCAGTGGAGATGATTCCAAGTAATTTTCCCTTGTGGGGTAACCGAAAATAATCCACGGCGAACATCTTGACGTACATGGTATTTGTTCCAGAATCTTCGGCAGACACTGACAAGTCTTTCATCATATGGGGTCTGGTGGCTGCAGGCATTTGCTTGATTGCCGTCTTAATCCTCACTATATTAAAGGTGCTCAAGAACAATAAGAAAGAATCGAAAGTACGTATGAAGTTGCATTCGTCATCATCAGCTCAATAAACGTCCCCACCGAGGGGCACGAACTACTCGTAACGGTCTTATAGGCCGTTGTCATCCACGCGGAGTGGGAGTTGCCGACTTCCCGCACAATCTTTGAGTTTCTTCGTAGGTTTCCTCACTCACTGGTGGTATCAAATAAGTGTTTGACTGGTAGAACGCTATACAATATGACACTGAAAATCCAAGATGGACGCCACCACAAAATGGCGAATTTCATAAATATAATATTCAAGGCAGGAGGTATACTTTTAAATTGCGGCGGGGGTTTTTATTTTTTTAAATCTAAATTATAACCGTAGACGTTTAACCTACAGCACTATAATTACAAAATGCAAGAGTAAATCAACAGTATCCTGACAAACTATCCACATTTGTACGCTATCTTAACATTTTGTTTTGAAACATTAAGGAAAATGAAAATGTTTTTAAAAAGGGCTACACTGTTGAGTTTTCTTGAGTGCTTCTTTCTCAACAGGCCAAACCACTAAAGCGCTTTTTTTTTCAAAGCATCAAAACTCATATTTTTAGTTTAGTATTTTAATCGTTTTTTTATTATATTTTTGTATATTTTTTGACGTTCATAAGTGCTTTTTGTAAGCCTAATTTGAAATAAATGTTTTTGACTTTGACTTTGACTTTGAAACCTTGCAGGTAAAAACAAACGACGTTGACTACACGAATTTGACCAACGAAACAAACTCACCGACCCCACCATTCCCGCGAGGGGCCAAACTCGAAGAAACCTACTTAGCTCCAGCTGATTGTCAAGCAACTATCAGAACAACCGATACGGACACTTACGCTCAACCGTACAAGCCTGCTACTATCGAAGAGCTGTACGCTAAACCAATGACAAAGAAAAACAGACAAAAAATAAATGAAATTTACACACAAGTACTGCCAAAGGCGGTCAGGAAACCTGACATCCCAGACACGTATGCAGAAGTCTCAAAAAACGAAAGTATTATTGATGAAGATAATTACGCAATCATCGCACCAAATGTCAAATGTAAATACGCAAACGTAAAAGACACACTTAACAAAGTGCATACTGCAAATAATATGAAAGAGGACAAATACGTTAATGTTAAAGATGAGAACTATACAAATGTGTTTGCAAATGAATCGTATGTTAATACTAGAAATAATACAAGTGACTACGCTGAGCCTAGCTATTGTGAACTAAGCAGAAAGAACTGAGGTGTTAAAGAAAGGTTTCGGTGAATAATTTCCATAAGACTTTGTTGTTCTGAACTTTGAGTATAGCGCAAACCCAGGAGGACTTAGGTCCCTCCCATTTTGAAACGAAGATATATTTCATTTTTCGCATCAAAATTACCAAAAATATCTTAAATTAACTGTTTTAAACTAATGATGCATTACACATATGGTTACTAAATGGTGTCACATAAATATATTATATGTTTTGCGTCCGATATAATTTTTCTCAGCATTTCCATAACCACAAATATATCCATTTCAGTTTACGTAGAGATTGGAATCTAACTCTGCATTCTCTACGCGTAGTACTCAATTGTTGGGGCTTGTTCTTGCGGCTGAGTTTCACTACCATACATTTTGGATTGGATCAAATTTAATCGCGACCTGATCAAATTTAACCGAATTTTTTTGTCACTAATAGACCTCCGATGGATTTTTTTACTAGGCGTCCTTTCTGTGACGTTTGTGGACGGCGTTGTCACTTAACACCAGATGAACAGTATGCTTGTTAGCTTCCTGAACAATAAAAAAACCTTCACAACGACAATTGACCAAATGTCGGTCCATCGAACTAAGCCCTTCTATAATATGCTTGCCAAGCTTACACAAACAATGAACTAACATGATGCATAATCTCACTCAAAAAGTGTCCGCGGCAAAAGTCTGCCCATCGCGTCATTTGGGCAGAATTTTCATTGATAATCACGTCGCTCGCTACATGTCATAATGACAGTAGTGTACGCGTGCTTTTGATTTTGTACATTTTTTTTTTCGAACTGACTACTGCTGTTGGCCGCAGATGGCCTTTACAGCTTACAGGCAAGTGGCGAGCGCAGATGGCTCTCAGCCTTAAAATTACACAACGAGCCTAAGGGCGTCCCGAACGGGACTCGAACCTCGGCTTAGGGCGTTGCGGGGGGCTTGGTAGCCTAACATATGTTTGGGGAGAAAGCGGCCCGGCACATGCCGGTTACGCGAATAGGGACTGTGCGAACCTACAGGGACACGCGACGATGGCCCCCGCCGGCGGGGACGGAATCTCGGTTGTCGATTTGTGGAGTGTAATCTTGGTGTTTTAGCTATTTCGGCCGCCGATGCGGCGGCGACCGTGGTAGGGTCGTCCGGATCGTCTAGCACGTCCTGTGGACGCCGACGTTTACGCGCGCGAGGTGAAATATTATTAGCTGCTGTTGTAGAATAATCAGCAGAGAGACAATGAGCGGGTTTGAATGCGCTATTGCCGAGTCGAAGAAGCGTTTGGACGCCAACTTTAGGTACTGCGAAATCGTAGGCAGCCCTAAGTCTAAATGAAGGTACTTTGTACTCTATTATGCGTTCATGTCTTAATTGAAATGAATTATTTTACGTTCTCAATATAACAATAAGTATACGTATGTGTTATTCGGCTCGGACATTCTTTGGTAGAAGTTTCTTCGTGATTCTGCGTCTAGTTAGTTTATCTATACTCTATACTAATATACAATTTATAAAGCTGAAGAGTTTGTTTGTTTGTTTGTTTGAACGCGCTAATCTCAGGAACTACTGGTTCGATTTGAATAATTCTTTCAGTGTTAGATAGCTTATTTATCGAGGAAGGCTATAGGCTATATAGGCTATATATATCATCACGCTACGAGTAATAGAAGCGGAGCAGTAATGAAAAATGTTTCAAAATCGGGGGTATTTTTTCTCCCAAAATTCTGAAATTGACCCCGAAACCTTTAAAGTTGGAGGGAGGGGAAATCCTATGTATAGTGATAAATGAAAGTACCGTGTTATCCCGAATTTAATGCGAGCGAAGCCGCGGGCAAAACCTAGTTGTTTATATAATTGCCAAAAAGTGTTAAGAGTTTAAAAGATAGTAGTAAAGTTTATGGTTGCCTGTGATTGTCTTAAATTAAGCACAGACTAAGTAAAGAAACATAATTTAAATATAATAATTGCAAAACAAAATATGTTAACTACATTTATAATAACGTAATCAAATAAAGAATGATCTCTAAGTTTGTTGAGACAACGTATTTGTTTTAATTTAAACACATCCAACCCCCCCCCCCCCCTCCCCCCCCCCCCCCCTACACAAACACTTCATAAAAGCTTGAGGTCTATCTTATCTAACACAAAGCCTAACCTAACTAAACCTAGATTAATACAGTGAGAGGTCCGTTTGTTAATATGTCAACATGGACGTAAAAAAAAACAAACTATGTATGAAAAAAAAATTTGAGGAATCCCATTTTAGTTAATCACTTGTAACCTTGTAACAATCTATCACAGAAACAACATGTTGGAAACTTTCTAAGGGTGTAATTCAGTGTAAATTTAAAATATCAAACCATTTTAAGTACTCATTATGCCCATTTATGATATGAAACAAAAAATTTGAAATAATAAAAAAAATAAGGAGAGAAAAGTATATTTCTCATCTCAAGCGACATCTGTATCTTTTTTACAGTACTATTTCATATTGTTAATCAGCGCCATCTAGCGAAAAAATTTAACCATTTCCTTTCATAATAAAACGTTCTTCTGTTAACTATAGATGTCGCTACATGTTTGTTTGCTTTGCAATGCGTCAACAAAGTCATTTCAACTGTTTCCTTCCAACTCTTTATCATGAAGAGTTTTTAAATTTTATAACAATGATTAGCCGATAAAGATTATCACAAGTGATTTAGTATTTATTTAAATCGAACGCCTTACTTAACATGACAGAGCGTCCGTGAGTCATTGGTGTGGACTGTTGTTCTCTATCTGGAGGGTGCAGGATTGCAGGCTAAAAGTCCCGCCACGTACCAATATCTTGTAGAATTATTATATACGTGAGAAAACCTCTGAACGCCTGCGAAGAGATTCAAAGATTGTGCGTGAAGTCGGCTAATACTCACTGGGCGTGGATGACTAAGGCCAATATACCCTTTACTAATGAGCTGATGATGATGATGAAAATAAAATATTACATAATCCGTTTCTACAGGATCCTAGCTCGTTTCAGACTATCATCAATATCATTATTCAGCTGAATTAATTATTGCTGGGAGGGCTGGGGTTCAAATCCCGCCACATACCAATGTGTTTTTTCGAATTTTCGAAATTATATGTATGTTATCCGACGCTCTTACGGTGAAGGAAAACATCGTGGGGAAACCTGCGCACGCCTGCGAAGAGATTCAATGGTTGTGCGTGAAGTCGTCCAACCCGCTCTGGGCTTGTGTACGACTAAGGCGTAAACACCCTATAGGGGTAGTAGGCTCGTGCCCCTCGTGAATTCATGACAACGACGAACTCCGTACACTTTTCTACTATGAAATTGTTAATAGGTACAGTTGGTCTGTATTATTTATTGTAGTATGTAGTATTTCATCGAACACCCTTTCGAAAAAAGTACTCGGTAAATCTTATTTTCATGAGATTTGCGAAATTAATTTCGTGGCGCTGAATAAGATTATATGGTACGTGTTCCAAAGCTCTTGTTTTTCCCGGAAGGTGGGTGTCGGCAAGAGCAGATTTATTTTCATTTCTTTCGTTTGTAATTAGGATATTGGGTCCAAAAATAAATCTGAAACGCTAATAGTGAAATTTGTTACAGCTCAATACCTTTAACTATTATGATATTTATCCGCTTATGGATCCTTTATTTTATATACAAAAAGTTATTAAAAGTGCTTCACTTGATACTAGGGAATACCATAGAAAACACATATATGTGGAAATAACCGTTTAAGGATTATTATTTGTATGTATCCTACAATTAACCTTATAAATATTACCATTCGTCAAAATCATCTTGTTTGGTCAGATTCAGCATATTGTATTTGACGCAGTTCATGTAGGGGCCACATGCGGCAAGTTGTAGCGTACAACTTACAACACCTACAAATTTACTTCTGGCTACAATTGTTTTCGGCGTCCTGCTATCATGTATACGAAATCTTTGTTTTCCATAGTGGCCTCTCGAAGGGCACGCACATGTACTTGTAGGTCGTGATATCATTCAGCCGAGCCGACCTATTCCTTCTTAAACAGTGTTTTTCAGCTATATTTACTTTTGGCCTTGTGAAACGTTGTCTTATTAAGTTGCAGCTGACATTCTGAAGCGTTTTACGCTACGCTTGCCCAGACGCGGTCTCCACTCCAGAGACTCTCCACTCGTCTGCTCCTACGGCCATCGGTTCTGCGACATACGTAACCAGCCCACTGCCACTTCAACCTGCTGATCCGGCGGGCTATGCCGGTAATTTTAGCTCTCTTACGGATAGCTCGCTCCAGTGCGCGTTGAGTGATTTTAAACTTGTGAACCAATCCCGCAGTCAGTGTCCATGTCTGCTGCGTATATTAACATGGGTAGGACGCACCGCTCAAAGCTTTTGTCTTTAAGCATGCGGCTAAGTAACATCATGAAAGTTTGCAACACGTCATTGAGATGTGATGCCAGCACTAAATGCGATTTAATAATGATTCTTTTTGAGGCGTATCGCCCCGGAAATATGACAAACGGTTGCTGACTCCATAATTTTTTGCGTCTTAGAAACTCACGACAAAATTGTTTTCATTATATAAGTGGTTAAAAATATAAGCGGCCAACCGACACTTGGTATGTCTCGAGATAGTTGTTATGTCTGTTAAATCCAATGATGTAAAAAGTATAGATTCGTGATATGCTCACAAAACAACCATAAAAAGTGTTCAGAATGCATCGACAGCACACATACACATATTTCGAATGAGCGTTCATCTACCTAAACAAAGAGCCTACAACTATATTCTCTTTGGCGGTTCGTTTTTGAGGCATGGGTGGCGTGGCGTATATATCTTTATATATACAGAAGATCATTGGTTAGATCTACCAAAGTCATCCAAAGTCATGTTTTTCATGACTTAAGGTGAAAAACCTCTATACTGAACTTGGAAAACGACAAAGTATCATACTTACTCTAGGTACACCACCGATACACCTATGCTTAGGCTATAAATTCTCCAAAATCCGTACCCCAATACGATATAAAAGCATATATATAAATATTTGTGTTAAAGAATCTAAAGTAACTTTAAGCCATGCGTTAATATATCAGCCAGTCGATTATATAGATTTTTAGATAGATTTTTGCACCATAACTACAAAAAAAATATTTGTCGACTTCATACAGAGTTCCTACATAAATGCTATTCTTGTGAACAAACCATACTTTTTCAATTTCAATTTATTATTCCTTTTTTTACAGATAAATATATATAATATAAATAATAATAATACCAATAGCATCTCGATCTAAATAAACATCAAGTCTAGACATCGCTGTTGCTTAACATCAGACACGTTAAGTTAAACACAAGCTTATTTAAGTAAAAAAAAGCTTGCCAAGTTCACTTCTGAACGCAAAAAGCGTTTAGAGTTTTACACTAGTCGCCTCAGGCAGCATGTTTCTTTGTGAAAATTTCAAATCTCTTTATTCCGCTTAGTTGAGTAATTGTTCAGACATGTTTGTAGCAGATTTTTAATGTTACACGCAGGTGGGTTCTATTAAACCATTCTTACAGTCGTAAAGGATTCCTTGCACACAAAAATCTTACATGAGTTTTTTTGGTTTCGCTGTTGTTGAATGGAGGTAAGTATGGAAATAGGTGTACTGACTCGTAGTCACACCAGATTTTTTTCTTATTAGTTACACTACTGATTTTTCTACACCCTTTGTACCATCATGCTAGTGCAGTACTAAATTATATTACAATAATATTGTTTTCCGTCTCCTTTGTCATTAAAAACATGTGGATTAAATATTTGGTCAAATGACCCTCACAAATAATAATTATTTTAATGTTTAAATAAACAGCTTAGGCGTGAACTCAAAAAAGTACTAGGAGACCATAACTAACGAAGAGGTTCCGGTAACGGAAATGAATATTTTGGACGATCTAAAATGCGAACCTACATATTTCGTGATTCAAGGTACGGCAACCTATTGGCATATCGTGCGGAATAGTAAATATGGCTCCAGTAACCTGCTCAATCGTAATAGGGCAACGAGTTACAGTTTAAATCCCATTTATCATCGATGGGAGGTCAACGGCCAATAATTTTATGTATTGTTGTGAAGATGATTTATAGAAGCCAAGCCACACTCGTTCAGTGCGTGAGGAACTCTCTAGGGCTTTATTCGGTGTTCACTAATTGCACTGAAATATGTACCTATAGATTTTTATTAAAGTCTCATGCAATTTCGAAAGTATGACGACAGACTGAAAACCTCTTCACGTAACGCAGTTAGCTTTCGATAACAAGAGTCTTGCACCAAACACGATCATAAAAGTCGATTCTGCTGGTCTTGATAAAGCTGGTCTTTTGTCCTATATCCCAGAACTATCGTGTACATGAGAGGGCACCTATCTTTATCAAGCGCTATTCCATAAAAAAAATCCAGAGGTTTATACGATCTTGATCGAAGATGGTCTTTTCACCGCCGGATAGGGTTTCCAGGCAACTGAATTAAGCAAGTCTTCGTTCTTCGTGCCTAAAGGCCTGTCCCATTTTAAACATCGAAAGATATTTCCTTTAGGTATTACATAAAAACCTAACAATGCAGGGTGTCCTTTATTCTTAGGTATGTTAGACCAAATCCACAAGTCTGTCCTGCAAATAGGTATGGCGACCTGGCTAACATCCTGGATATCATCCTCCTCTTCCTGGACTCGCAGAATCTTCTTTCTATAGCTTTATCATTGATATTGGTTGCTCCAAAGTTAAAGTTTAGGAGTAACAAAGTGATATGCTTGGGCTCACTCGTATAAACAATAGTTACTGTCATTGCTCGCCAGATTAGCACATTAAGACGTTAACGTGTGTCCCGAGGGATATGGTGCGTGACAAACCCATTTTACAAGTGCCTAAAGGAATTTCGTCTGTAGCGACATTTGTGCTTACAGCCACAACAATTAAAAAACCTGCGCAAACTAGAAACCTATATGTATAGAGCCGTTTAGTCGCCAAAATGTACTTTTCTATATAAAATTCCATTAACTTAAGTACCTAAGACTTAAGTTGGAACCTAAAAGGTTCAATATTTTAAACTATAAAAAAATAATCACATTTTGGTACTTGACCTTTATTGCTTCGACAAACTACCCCATCAGTGTTTGCTGTTTAGACCCAATAATCTTTGTTCGAGTAGTTTTTGGTTTTACTATCGGTCGCCAAACAACAAAAATAATTATCCCTTATTCTTTCTTTTCCATCATAAACCGTAATATATAATGGTAGAGTCTAAAATGGTTTAACACGGCGACAGACATTGGAAGACATTCGCGCAAGCGTATAGAATGCATTATATTTGTTCCAAATCGCGTACAAGAAAAAGAGACAAAAAGATCCCTTTTATAAGACGAACCGGTGAAACGTACATTTCTGCAAATCACAGCCAGTGCGCTCTTGAGACTTTTCAAATTGACTGCTTTATACGATCGAATAGTGGTGAGGGACAATTAGCGTAATAGCAATTTTTTGCTTTAACTGCTAGCAATAAGATCTAAATTTGATCGTTCTACTTTGACGGTTCGTGGTGTCCGCCATTTTCCATAATGGCGTCGCGAGCACCGCGACATCTATCTGAAGTTTAGTGTCACAGTGAGCGTGTGTCGCGTAGGTCGTGTATGACTGACCGATATCATTGTTTGCAACCATTGTATCATGAATATGACATGGAAAATTGCTCTAGGCTAACACATTAATCAACCTATCGCCAGATCTTAATAAAACAAGTGTGTACCACAAAGAAATATCCCCTTGTGCAATCTTAAAAGCGATTTAGATAGCAAAATAATGAATTTAACACGCCGCCGCAGTGTTCAGTTAGAATTGTCGTGAGTTGTTGTGGAATCGATTTTTAGGTGTTATTAATGAAATTACTAAGGTGCTCGTGAGTGATATTTGTTACATAAAGGAACCAGTTTGCCGGGCGTACGGTAACGCAGCCCTTTCCACCTAGAGACGTGTCGCCCTCACAATCAATATAAGTTGATAAAAAATGCATATTTTCCCCATGGTTTCATAAAAGTTCGGGTCAATACTGTACCGCCGGTCGTTTATGAAACGAATCGAATATTCCGTTTAATCGCCCAATATAAATGCTTATAGTGTAAAAAATTGACATGATAATACGTGATTTTGGTGTGATGGTGATTTTTTATGTTCGTGCTGTTCTATCCTTGGAGATACGAAGAGGTTAGTAAACAAAACACTTATTTTTTTTTGTTATCGCAGTATTATTATATTTATTGTTATATGCACATACCTTTGTTTATATTTAAAAACACTCATTAAATACAATTTTTTCGACTCACTATCTACAAAAAAAAATACAACTGTTTGAACTAGCTGTCACTTTGTGAAAAAAAAACATGAAAGCCTTTGTCGTAAAATTAAAACAGCCAGTCGTATTAGGCATGAACTACACTTGCATCTTTAAAATATAAAATGTATTTTCTGTATGTATGCAATATTCACAAATAAAGTAAAATGAGGACAGACCATATTTTTAGTTTGAAAACTTTCGTGAATGGGTAACGTCACGAGATATGAATAATAAAACATGTATACTGCATAGAAAACACGATAAGCCCCACAATATACTAGACAATGGTGCATCGCGTGAGGACAATTTATAATTATTTTATCGTCGCAAAAATCTGTCCCAATGAAATGTGTTCAGTGACACAATTGGAACAAGATGACAAATACCTACCTATTGGACATGTTTTTTTTATTATCATTTGTATCACGGCTTACATCGTAATATATATTTTAAGGACCTCTTCATATTAAATAACCATGTTATGTTTTTTTACATTATCTGTATTATTATTTGAAAGTTGTAACATGTCATAGTGCATGTCATCAGTGATATGCCCAGGGATTATGAGTAAAAAAAACAGGAAGAAGACAAATATTATGAGTAGGGTATGCAAAGTGAGTGATTCTAATCACAAAAACAATAAATAATTTATATTTTTGTGAAATTGAGTGCTGTTAATGTTAACAGATTGCCCGTGGCTTCAAATCTGTAGTGGAAAACAGGTGAATAAGTCGGAATCATTTAATAGAGATATTTTTCTGGTTGATTGGATGCACAATGGACACACACATATATGGAGTGCACACCAATGCAAGTCATGTTCTGTAGTTACATGTTGAATAATAATGATGTAACTAAATAATATATATTAACAAGGTTAAAAGATAATGCTGGTAAAATAATTCTAGTCCGTATATGCAACAGTAAATGTAATACAATTCCATGTTGTAAACATTATCATTACAATCATTTGTACATAAATTACTTCTATAGAATCTTTATGTAAATAATTAGTCATTATTTTTAGTAATAAATGGTCTAAGTAGTTCCTAGTTTACAAAACTAGGAACTTGGAGTTTGGATTGAAAAAAAATGTCACCAAAAATTAACTCTAAATTTGTGAATTTTTAAAATTGCTTATTACCTAATTTATATGAAAATATCAGCGGATCCCTTGTAAATTCGCTGTAGATCCAAAATATTAAATTTAATTATATTTGCTTACTACCTATTTATATTTTGACTGAAATGAGACCATCAGTATATTTTTTAAGGTACATCCTATCGCAGTCTACTGCTGGACATAGGTCTCCCCCATTTTGCGCCAGATATCCCGATATAACTTTACATAGTACATATTTTAATGAAAATATAAGTAACTGTCATTTATTTTGTAAAGAAAGACCCGCTGCAATTTGGTAAAGGTAGCATGTAGGTGATGAATGTAGACTACTGGGGATTGGGTCACAAGTTTAGATAAACGAAAAACTAACTATATAAACAAGAAGAAAATAATATCAACGAAAAATGTTTGAGTGCTAACACAACATTTATGACATAAAATCATTCATTAAAATTTTGACATCTATTTTAGGGGGTTCGGTTTCTGCACTTAGTATGTGCAATGGACCATAATGCGTGTAAAAAAAATTGACATTAAAAGGGTACAAAATCAAAAGCACGAGCACTATGATGTCACTATGATATGTAGCGAGCAAATGCGAATTATGAATGAAAATTTTGCCCATCGATGTGATGAGCAGAATTTTGGTGCGGACACTTTTTGAGTGAGATTGTGCATTGAGTTAGTTTATTGTGTATCTATGGTCACAAGAAAGTCTATGGGCGAAGCCTTAGTTCCGGAGGCTATGATGATGAAGCTAATGTGTTTTTATCAGAAAATATGTACTGAATAGAAATAACAGCCTTAATGTTACTTGACATGAATGAAGAATATCAAAAGAATTTGTTCTTTGTTCCTTGCTGCCTGTTCTTGTAAGACACCGCTCTAAGAAATGATGATAGATTAAAAAAAACATCCTTTTAGGTCGAACCACTAGCTTACACCATAGGAAGTATTAACCATTTAATGACCAGGATTCCATACACAATTGAAAATCAATTCCTTCTGTTGGATATATCCATCAGCAGCAGTTAGTGTTGAAACTACCACTGCACACAAACTTAAAAAAATCTTGATTCAATCAAGTCTTTAAATGACACTTCGAGACACAACTGATAGTAGTGTAATATCAGTTTGTTAGTTTTTCTTGGTTTTATTCATTGTCTGAAAACAATCTCATTTCTAGTAAAAAGGCATGTTGTACCATTTGTATACTACTATTTCTGTATAGTATTTTACAAGTATAATTTTAAAAACTTTCTTTCCAATCTATATAATAAATACAATTATTTATTTTTCATATGCAAATGATTGTCTTATTTGGAAATCTAGAATTATTAACTGTGGTCAGTTTAAGGTCTAGAACATTAAATTTGTTTAACGAAAATGCAAGCTAATGAATAAAAGGTAACATATACATTCTATATTGATGAAAAACCAGAACAATGCATAATATAAGTAAGAAAGAAAGAAAGAAAAACCATTTATTGACCTTTGACAAATTAAAAATACAATTATGGAGATAAAAAAAATTATTACTTATTTAAACATCAAAAACAGAAATATAAAAAAAACAGGTCAAATGGTTCCGTCTCAGCATAAGCCATTGCGATGCTTTGCAAAGACGTCGCAACAGCGTCGATATTCTGACGGAACCCATTGTAGAAATGACGTCACAAAAAAAACAATAATAAAAACATTTTAAAAAGTGAAATTAACTTAAAATTATGTACAGAAGAAAATTAGAACATTAAGTCGGTAAATGCACGTGTTTTGTATTATTCAAAGTGAATCACACCTTAGGCCTAGCCTCTGGGCTAGCTAAGAATAGCTAGGACCAGTCTAGGAAGTGTGGATTTAAACCTGTTTTGTGTAATGCGTACGGTAGTTTTTACGTCAAGTTTTTTAACACTTGCTGGCAGTATAAGTGACTTTATTTTGTCAAGGGACAATTATTTATTATTTTAGATGATTGAGGAGGCTGTCATGTTTCATCCATCTTTTATTTTTAAAAGAGCCGGTAATTACTACTAATTTGACAAACACCAGATTTTTTTAAGCGTGGGTTTAGTACTTGTATAGATCCGTTATACGTTAATAACACGAGTAGGACTTATAATTAAGAGTATACAGACCATAAATACAAAAAGGGGGAGATCACTGTCAAGCAGTGGACTGCAATAGGTTTAAAAAATGAGAGAGATAGGCCGCGTCTTCACTGATTCAGCATCACCATCATTCGATGCCCCAGGTTCATTTGAAAATCCAAATTTAAATGATATAATTTTTAATGTACCTGGTCTATAAAATAATAAGTGTAATGTTCATGTCCGTTAATTAATGTTTTTTCATTCTTTCAAACGGCAAACGACAGAACCTTATGCATTTGGTAATAAGACTATAACGTGTTTTCATGCGTGTAAATTGCATTGATGTGCGTAGACTTCCGATATAACGTCCGGTTTAAAAGTTTCGGAACCGAAATCAACCGGAAGTGTGAAAACAATTATGAGTTTTGAGTTTGCCGTATTGCAATCGAACTTACTTAACACTCCTCGTAAGCATTAAATTCTGGTTACAGACTAAAATATTATTCAATACAATCGAAATAATCTTATCATCAGCCTATAACTGCCCACTGCAAGGCACAAGCCTACCCGCACACCATAGTTAAGGGAAAATAATCTGTTTGTGTTAAAAAACACCTTTAAACGTATGCTTCCATTTTGAATAAGTAATAGTTTTGTAAAATGTTTTAAAGGAAATTCAATGAGAAAATGAATGGAACTTGACTTCCTTTGTTTTATACAATATTAAGTTACGGTAAACTGGGTGTATGCATTAAATTCACAATCTTAATCTAAATCTCTTCTGACGACCCATTTGGTGTTGCGGTTGAGACGTCGGCTGCAACACCAAGGGTTCCGGGTTCGATCCCCGGGCAGTACAAACATTTGTGTGCATGAACATGTCTGTTTGTAATGGTCTGGGTGTTTTCTATGTATAATGTGTATGTATTTACAAAAAAAATATTTATATACTTATGTATATTTATCCGTTGTTTAGTACCCATAAAAGGCTTCACGCTTAACTTGGGACTAGATGGCGCTGTGTGAATGTCTGGATATTTATATTAGTGTACCAAGGTCCAAATGGTATTAGCAACGGATGGAATAGTTTTCATAGGATTTTGTTGGGCCGGTCTTTTCTATTGAAAAAGTACTGTAGTATATAAACAAGAAACAATTAGATGCACAACCTCACTTAAAAATTGTCCGCAGCAAAATTCTGCCCATCACATCAGTTGGGCAATTTTCATTCATAACCACGTCGCTCGATTCATGTCATAGGACAGTAGTATGCTCGTGCTTTTGATTTTGTACCCTTTTAATGACGCCTTAAGGTCAAATTTTTAATGAATAATTTTAAGTCGTATATATAACGATACGTAAACGTATGTCATCATCATCATCAGCTCATTAAACGTCCCCACCGAGGGGCACGAGCCTACCCGTATAGGGTGATTAGGCCTTAGTCGTCCACGCGGGCCCAGTGCGGGTTGGACGTCTTCACACGCAACCTTCGAATCTCTTCGCAGGCATGCGTGAAGGTTTCCTCACGATGTTTTCCTTCACCGTAAGAGCGTCGGATAACGTACATATATTTTCGAAAATTCAAAAACACATTGGTACGTGTCGGGATGTGAATCTCAGGCCTCGTTTAGATTTTTTGAACATATTCTATAAAAAACAGTATTTTTTTTCAGACCAAGTCTTTTTTCGTCTGTGGTTAGCGCGATTTTTCTGCTACAATTTTCTGCCAGCCGATGGTCAGGTACGAAAAAGCCTTGGTATCCTTTGACTGCAACGTGCAAATATTTCAAATAATTTTGGACATATTCTATTGAAATAGGGACCAAGTCCTTTTTCGTTCTGGTCATCGCATTTTTTCTGAAATATTTTTCTGCTATCTTCTGCTCATATTTAAATTTTGACCTTTACGCGTCATTAAAAGGGTACAAAATCAAAATCACGAGCATACTACTACTATGTCACTATGACATGTAGCGAGCGACGTGATTATGAATGGAATTTCAGGGCAGACATTTTTTTGTATCCGTAACAGTGCAACCCAAGGACCGGAATTTATTCACTTTCGTACTTTCTATGGGTTGAATCAAGGTCTTTCCTGCTATCACTTAGACATGGATACCATGTGTAGAGATTCCGTCTTATACCGATTAATCCTGAGGCCATTCTTACCTGCTTTGTTCCCCAACACCTCATCCATACGCGTTACCTCTTCAAGCAGTAAAATAATTTTATTACATGTACCAAACTAAAGCTTGTACTATCAAACTAACATTTGTACGTAGCTTAGGGCATTTACATAATAATGCAGCCAAAACCTGGTGCCTTCACAAGTTGAGCGTGCTAATTTGAATTTTACAAGCACTAAACGACCTGTGAAAAGTTTTGTAGCGTCAGCATATTAATATTCGTTCGCTAACCTATATAAAATATCATGATCGGTCTATAATGCCCCACTTCGGGATATATTTTTTTATTTTTTATTTATTTATTTCAGATATCTTTGATCCATTATTTGTTAGTAACTATTTTTTCTTAGCTCTACTGTTAGTCCAATTTAATATATATATTTTTTAAAGTTTTAATTAACATAAAATACTTGTTCTGCGTGGGGGTTTGTTAGGGCCATGATCCAGTGTCGCCTCAGCTCACTATCCCACCTTCCGGTTAACACCCTTAGAATACTGTTTATTTATAATAGTTTTTATTTACTATTCACAATGTCCGTGCCCCATGACACACATATAGTTAATGTTATATAAAGATCATAAAATTATTTATTTAAATTTTGACCTTAACGCGTCTAATAAAGAGTACAAAATCAAAAACACGAGCACACTACTATGTCAATGTCATGCAGCGAGTTACGTGATTATGAAGGAATTATGAAGGAAGGCCCAACTGACGCGATGGTTTTTTGCCGCGGACACTTTTTAAGTGAGATCATGCATCTAGTTAGTTAATTGTATATCAAAGTTATTCATTAATTCTATGTTAGTTTACAAGCCAAAATGAGGTAAAGACCATCCTGCACAGCATCGCTATAGGGAGATAAAAAGACGTAACTCACCACGCGGGCCCAATGCGGATTGATGAGTGTAAACGACTACCATCCTAAGATTGTAGTCGGGACCAGTGTTGCCACCTTAGCCCTTTTGTAGCTAGATCTAGCACTTTTTAGTATAGGTGAACTCCTTTTTTAATTTTAGCCCGAAAAGAGCAATCTAGCTCTTTTTCACTGTCTTGAAAATATTAGCAAATATGAAGTTTTCGACATGGTAACAAGTACTTTTTTGCTATTTCATTGGTCATGATGACCTTTTTTTACGAGCTAAAAAGAAACGGCTTCATGACATGATTATTTCAGCATTTTTAGGGCAGAAAATCTTTTGACGCTCAATCTAGCCCTTTCTAGCCCTTATTGACTTCCCAAAAAGCTCTTTTTCTAAAAATCAGTGCTTAACGTGCTCTCCGAAGGACCGAATCGTCTTTCTGTTCAGACTATCGGGTGTTTTAGCCTGAAAACTTGCAAAAATCGCACACTGTGCATTTTACATAGATTGACACCCATGACTCTCAGATCCGGAAGACCACGGAGGCATAACATTCGCCTTGAATACTACTGACAAGTTTTTAATAAGGCACAGTTAGCTATCGCTAAAATATATAGTTACGAACAAATAAAAGAAACACTTTTTGTATTTGTTCTTATATACATATATTTTAATTAGGATACCCACAGACATCCGAATATACAATTAGACTGGACAAGCCGCCAAGTTTATAGGCAGTCCAGTGTCGCAATTTCTTTTCGGTTCTTACCTGTGAAAATTTATTATAGTTCTTGGTAAATTTACTGATTCATTGCGATGATGGCATTACAATTGCACAGGAGCATTTTGGGAAAAAAACGGTAATTTCTCTAATATTCGTGCGTCTTGACTCGTCTCACAGAGTGTAAACTGGCAGCCAGTGTATGCTCGTTGAGCTTACATTTATCGCACTTAAAACGGCTTGCCCCATCTCCTGTATGGGAAATCTGTGGGATACCCTATTTCTTGTTTAATTAATTATATTATTGTTAATATTTCTGTAACATAAAAATATAATTCTAATTTATAAAATAAAACATATTTTTCTGCTGTCTGTACTCTGTTGATCTGTTTAGGACATGGGAATTAAGTCAAGTAAACTTTAGCAAAGCCTGGTTTACCTATTATAAACATTTCAATGGTTTCCATAACAAAATTATCTTTTGATGTAAAGGTACCTTAACATTATTTTTTTATAGTTTCGTCAGTTGTAAATAAACAATAATAATAAATAAATATCCACTGACATTCACACAGCGCCATCTAGCCCCGAGTTAAGCGTGAAGCCTGTATTATGGGTACTGAATAACGGATAAACATACTTATATACATTTTTTTGTAAATACATACATATTATACATAGAAAACACCCAGACCATTACAAACAGACATGTTCATGCACACAAATGTTTGTACTGCCCGGGGATCGAACCCGGAACCCTTGGTGTTGCAGCCGACCTCTCAACCGCAACACCAAATGGGTCGTCAATATATGAAGCATATGTTAGTTAAAAAATATGATATTCGTTGAAATTTTCAGAATTTTTACATCTCGCTCTAGAAGAATGCGAAAACGTAGCGGTAGCTAACAAGTTTACTTGACTGTTGTGCAAGTTAAGCAAATATCACAACAGTAGTTCATCGGATGGGTGAGCGAAAATTGATATAAATATATATTAAATAGGAAAGCCTGTATCCTTAAGAGGAACTTTAGAGGCTATTTGATTGATTAGACTAAAGGTCATAAATTGACACTTAAATTGCCACAGACGGATATATCCAACAAACTTTTATATAGCTAAATCACTAAAATTACACTCCACAAATCGACAACCGACATTCCGCCCCCGCCGGCGGGGGCCGTCGTGCGTATCCCTGTAGGTTCGCACATTCCCTATTCACGTAACCGGCATGTGCCGGCCGCTTTCTCCCCAAACATATGTTAGGCTACCAACCCCCCCGCAACGCCCTAAGCCGAGGTTCGAGTCCCGTTCGGGGTCGCCCTTAGGCTCGTTGTGTAAATTTTAAGGCTGAGAGCCATCTGCGCTCGCCACTTGCCCGGTGAAGCTGTAAAGGCCATCTGCGGCCAACAGCAGTAGTCAGTTCGAAAAAAAAAAACTTTTATCTTTCGTTTCTTTTAATATTTGGTATGTTATTCAAAATAGAAATCAATCTTTAGTAACAAAATACAAAAACTATAAAT
>PQWD01005406.1:32389-76323 GCA_019425675.1 Leucinodes orbonalis
AATTGTCGGATTGCATTCGTTGTGAATTACCCACCGATGACTCGACATCTCACCCCGTGTATCGGAATCGAACAACAAAAACTAGACGGAAACTTTTGCCGAACCCTAATCATGTGTTCCGTACCGGTAGTGTTGCGTCACGGTGCGTGAATTACCATCTTTTTGCCCGGAGAATTCAATTACTGGCCGCTTTTCAAGTGTGTGAAAAAAATACAATGACATATTGACGTTTCTAAGTGACAGATGGTTAGGCGGGTTTTTTTTTTAAGTTTGACGTTCGTGTTGTCATTAATTTATTGTTAAATCGAAAACGTTTTTATCAGATTAATTATATATCAGAAAAAATGATGGTTGAATGGCTTAAACTAAGCGGGCTACCCGCTTCACTTGACGATCGTGCCAGTTCGAGGCGCACTTTGGGTCGCCCTTAGACTCTTTGCATGTACTTTTTCAGTCTTGAGAACCATCTGCGCTCGTCATTTGCTCGGTGAAGTTTACAGCTTCTGGCCATCTGCGGCCAACAGTAGAAAGTGCAACCGAAAACAATCATCAATTATCATAAGCTCACGGCGGGAGCGTACATATTATCGTTATAACACCTGTACGAAGCGAAGCCGGGGCGGTTCGCTAGTATTCTTATAAAATAATTGGTCGTTTTTAACAGATGATGTCTTGATCCCCTGCTCTCCACATCTAGCTTCCACCAACGACCTTTCGTAATAAACCTTTAGTATTCTTTTATTTCACATTGATTCACGTTAAAGCTTGTTTCCTGTATTATTCCGCCTCGGTTGCCCGCTCGCTGAGATCTTCAAAATGGCGGTAGATAATATTCCGTAGACTAGGTTGTACTCCAATTTGGAATATGCAGGATAAGTTTTACGGCCCAATGTACCGTCTTGCGAAAGGTCGCTAGTGAAGGCTGGCTGCTGAGGAAACGGAGGACCGGGATATCTGGCGCAAAATGGGGGAGACCTATGTCCAGCAGTGGACTGGGTTGAAGATAGAGAAAGGATAAGTGTAAAAATGTGTGTGATTATATGGGTAACACCTTAAAAGGGTCTTTCAACCAGGTTTCAACCATTCTGTGACAGATATCCCGATACTGAGATGAGATGGCGGTCAAATGTCTGCCTATAAAGGATAAATAAATAAAAAAAACTCCGGTATCCGAACGCGGGCCCAATGCGGTTTGGTGGGTGTTAACGGCTACCATATTAAGATTGTAACCGTAACCGACAACTTATCGTGACCTCTGTAGCACCAGTGGCGTGCACAGAGATTATGAGTAGGGTATGCAAAGTGAGTGGGACTAATCGCAAAAACAAAATAATATTTATTTTTGTCAAATAAGTGCTGTTGATGACATCAGATCGCCTATATGGATTTGAAATCCATAGAGAACAATGGGAGAATAAGTGGGAATAATTCTATATGTTGACGATTTTCTGGGTTGTCTAGACGCACAGGTTATGCACTGCTTATTTGCATGTATGGAGTGCACGCTACTGTGAAGCACGGAATCATCTTTCTTTTCGGACAATCTAAACGTTGAACTTTACTTAAATTGAGTTAGTAAGTTAATTAAGGGATAGCGCTATAAACGATAAATAGTGGCATCCCTTTCTTACTCTTTTTATGTAAAGATCAATGCTTGAGTCCCATTCTAGAATACGGGCCTAAGTCTGCAATGTCACCAAACTGGGAATTTTTACTGAGTATTTGATTACATTTTATTTCAATAGGTGTCGACTAAAGTAAAAGTCACTTTGTGCTATTATTCTCAGTTCGATTTGGAAGAACAGACTAAGTCAAGTCATCTTTATCAGCTCATTAAACGTCCCCACCGAGGGGCACGAGCCTACCCGTAAGGGTGTTTAGGCCTTAGTCGTCCACGCGGGCCCAGTGCGGATTGGACGACTCCACGCACAACCTTTGACTCTTTTCGCAAGCGTGCGCAGGTTTCCTCACGATGTTTTCCTTCACCCGTAAGCTAAGTCAAGTGATTGTTAGAAAAGCATGACGATTCTGTGCTTCAGAAGTCATATTAAGCATTAACGTGCTCCTAACAATCATATATGGGAAGGCCTGTACCCGGCAGTAGGTTGATGATGGTAGAATAATCTAAAAGGCTTTGTGTTGGTTCCACCAGAATCCGCAACTTTAACACTTTTGTCACAGCAATTAACTGAGCGGTTCCCATTTATAAGCATTAAACAATATATTAGTACATGTTATTGCTATTTTAAGGTTGAATTTGTTGTTGTTACTAAATATTTACAAATTTGTTATGACACAAAGATCAAATTAATTTAAATAATTTTTTTTCCTTGTTTTATCCAAGACATTAAAATCGTGTGGTTACCATTGTTAGAATGTCTAACTGTAGATGGCGTGCGTAATAGCTCTCCAGCATTTCCTAGGTCTATTGCTAAATGTTTTAACCTAGATTTAGCTAAGAGGAACTGGCTACTAAGTTAAGAATAAAATTATGAGTTCGAATCCAAATGTTTAATAATTTTAATTCTCATTGGATATTATCCATCGAGAATTTTTATCAGTTCCAATATAAAAAGCGTCAATGATATATCGCATATAAGTAATGATTTATATGAAATAATTATTTTTCTGTGCATTTCTTTTTATTTTCTTATAGTCGCTTATTTTTAATAGGCACATATTGTATGTAGAAAACATTCTAACTACAAACAGATATGTTCACGCACACAAATGTTTGTACCGATCGGGAATTGAACCTGGAACCTTTAATGTAGTGGCTGACTTCATAACCATTTCTCTAATCTAGATAATAAGTAACAACTACAATTAGAATTTAGTTTAAATTGGCATAACCATTACGAATTCGTGGCCCATTTTCTTTGAGAGTTAACCCTTTGATGTCGGGGCTTCAAAGGCCCACCTGTCAGTGGGCCAAAACCACCCCCGGGCGATTGTCCTGTGTTTAATGTTATAACATTGTGTTAATGGAATTTAGCATAGATATAGTTAATTTGGATGTATTATTTGAAGACATGATGGTGTAGTGGTTAGTGCGTTCTGTTAACGTTCAAGTCAAGCGATTATCGCAGAAGTCTCTTATGGGATGGATCCCCGAAATCTTTTTTATTTCATCCCGGGTCCCTCCGTGTCTTGGAAGCCATTAAACATTTGATTTGGTGTTTCGGAGGATATCTCATCATCATCATCAGCTCATTAAACGTCCCCACCGAGGGGCACGAGCCTACCCGTATAGGGTGATTAGGCCTTAGTCGTCCACGCGGGCCCAGTGCGGATTGGACGGCTTCACACACAACCTTCGAATCTCTTCGCAGGCGTGCATGAATTTCCTCACGATGTTTTCCTTTACCGTAAGAGCGTCGGATAACGTACATATATTTTCGAAAATTCAAAAATACATTGGTACGTGTCGGGATTTGAACCTCAGCCCTCCCGGTAGGAAGGCGACAGTCCACACCACTGAGCCACCGACGCTCTAGGAGGATATCTATTTGTTGTTTATTTAAGTGAAAATTGTTGTTACATTATTAATTGTTGTTTAAAGATATTTGGACACATTTGTAAATAAGTACCGCATTTATGAAAAAGCGGAATCCCCTGGTACAGGCAATTTCTGCTTTAAAAACGATTCCGTCATATTATGTTTGTAACAACATTTTGGAAATAAACAATTTTTTAATTATGATATTAATAGTAAAAAGACAACACAAATTTATTATTAATTTATTTTAGCCTTCGAAATTTATTATTTAACCAGCACGCGAGCAAAGCAGGATGTGTTAGCTAGTGCAATAAAAATGAAACTTTGATAATGAAATCACAATGTCGCCTACACGACGCCGTCATAGTATGAAAACAGTCATTATATGTAATGTCCCGTTTAATATGGAATCGTTAGGGATTATAGACAAAGTGTACATGTACCGTAACTAGGGTTGTCCATGTGTACATGATTTGTGACGACTAACAGTGGATCGATATCGATAATCCTTCTTCTTAGATTAATAAAATTCGAGGAGATACCTATTTAGGAGCTTTACTTATCTATTCCCAGGTATACACAATCGTATATAAAATCCTCAAATTATAATAAGAATTTTTCATCAAGATCGATCGATTATAATTTTACTGAACAAAGCGTCGGTGGCTCATTAGTGTGGACTAATGTCATCCGATCTGGAGGATACAGCTTCAAATTGGGCCACATACTAATGCCTTTTCTAATTTATATGTATGTTTATCCGACGCTCTTACGGTGAAAAAAAACATCGTGAGGAAACTTTACGCGCCTATGAAGAGATTTAAAAGTTGTGCGTGAAGTCGGCCAATCCACACTGGGCCTGCGTGAACGACTAAGGCCTATACGCCCTTTACGGATAGGTTCGTGCCCTCGGTAAGGACGTATAATGAGCTCATGATGATGGTTGATTAGAGTACCGAAGAGGCATTTGAGTAACAGATCTTAAGAACAAATATTATGCAAAGAACGGCTCGCAACGTTAAAGTTCAAAAAAATTCAAAATTATTTATTCAAATTAGGCTTACAAATAGCACTTATGAATTTATCTTACCTTAAACTTTTAACTGCTAGGATTCCAGACACAATAGAAAATATATAGTTTTTGTTGGATATATCCATATATATCAGCGGGGAATAAAGTGTTTAATAATAATATCATGGAATTGGCGTTGTAAATTTGAATTTGATAAATATTTTTTTATTGATAAATTCAACAAAATTTAATCGATCATCGTCCCATCCCTACTCGCGTAAAGTGGTTATGTCTCGTAAACGTTTTATAAGCAGTAAGATGCACGCATATGTCCCCTCACTACCCCCCTTTATGTTCTAGATACATGTCGCGATTTCACCAAATTTCTTATTGGTAATATCTTTAAGACATGACATAAATCTATCTTGTTTGCTAGTCGAAACTGAACTTTAAGTTTGAATATTAAAAGCTTAAATTGTTTGTATAGTATTAACTAATAATGTACCAGGACAACATAGCTGACTTTTTACCTTTTGCATACAGCGTAACCTATATAAAAATTGACGGAAAAAGCCACTTCATCACACTAGTATTATAAAGGCGAAAGTTTGTGTATATTTGTAACTAATTAACATCTGAACGACTGAAACAATTAAAAAATGGTATGGAGTTAGCTGACATCCTGGATTACCACGTAGGTTAGGTTTACTATATAAAATATCTTATAACACCGTATATTTGGGAATATTGACAAAACCATAATTTTGCTAGATGGGTCTCATCGGGATATCTTAACGCTGATAAACTTCACGAATTCACCTACACAACCTTAAAAATGCTGTACGGAAGGCGTGTCAGAGTCTTGAATCATTTGACCCATTTAGTGTAGCGGCTGAGACGTCAGCCGCTACACCAAGGGTTCCAAGTTCGATCCCCGGGCAGTACAATCATTTGTGTGCATGAACATGTCTGTTTGTAATGGTCTGGGTGTTTTGTATGTATTTACCCATTAGTTCCCATAATACAGGCTTGACGCTTAACTTGGGGCAAGATGGCGCTGTGTGAATGTCAGTGGATAGTTATTATTTGCGTAAGGGCGTTGCGGAAAGTAATAGGATCGAACCCGGTACTTTTCTCAACCATTGCACCAAATAGCTCGTTGAAAACCTATTCTATAAATACCCAGAACGTTCTTACCCCCCATACCTATTCAGAATTGTTAAAGATGGCGATCATTGGTGAACGGGTGTGCGTTATGAGATTTTTATAACTCTTTTATGGACCAATAAGGCGGGTGTAATAAATGCATGCATTGGCAACTGCCTTATCTACTTCTCAGTCGGTTATACATGCCTGGTACTTTCAGTAGTTTTGTGATATTGTAAGGTAAGTAGTGTAGGCTCTATAAAGGCATACGTCGGCAACAGCCTGTTCTACCTCTGAATCGGTTATGCATGCCTAGTACTTTGTTTTGTATTATTGTTGGGTAAGTAGTATAAGGCTCCATAAATGTGTACGTCGGCAACAGCTTCTTTTACTTCGTAGTCGGCCTGGTACTTTCAGTAGTTTCGTATTGTGATATTATTAGGTAAGTAGTGTAGGCTAAAAGCAAACGTCGGCATTGTCGGTAACAGCCTCTTCTACCTACCTCTGATTCGGTTATGCATGCCTAGTACTTTCGGTAGATTTGTTTTGTATTATTGTTGGGTACCTAGGCTCCATAATTGCGTACGTCGCCAACAGCCTCTTTCGGATATGCACGCCTAGTACTTTCAGAAGTTTTGTATTGTACGAGTATTTATTGTTTCGAGCTGAAAAGTGAAGTAAGGGTCATGTTAGTTCAAGAGCGTAGCCAGTCCTGGTCTCAGGGTGGCGCATCAGTGAACCTATCCCCCCTTCCCCGGTAATTTTTTTTTGGTTAAATATGTTAGAGCCAGGGTGGGGCAAGCGCCCCAGTGTTGCTACGCCCATGTGTTAGTTGATTGTTTACCTTTCTACAGTTAGAATGGATAGTATATCGATGACCCATTTGGTGTAATATTTGAGAAGTCCGTTGTCACAACAAGGGTTTAATCCCCGGGCAGTACAAACATTTGTGTGCATGGACATGTCTGTTTGTATTGGTTTCTATGTATGATATATATTTATTTACAAAAGGTATATAAATATGATTGAATTACAGGCTAGATGCTTAGTTTGGGGCTAGATGGCGCTGTGTGAATCTCACCATCTCTTTTTACAACTTAGCAACTAGTATTTTACTAGGTGGTAGACTCGATACTGAGTCATCTAGGTAGGTACCATCGCATTGCCAGATATCGTCCTGTGAAACAGGAGTGTTATGCACCATTGTGTTTCGGGATGAGGGCACTTTAGCTAGTGAAATTACCGGGTATAAGAGACCTAACATCTGTAGTCTCGGGTGACGGGCGCAGTGCGCATTGATGGAATATAATAACTGTCTTTCAGTTGTTGGTCTCCTTCAATGCCGCTCTGTCATGCTTTAGGCGTACCGCTTACTATCAAGAAGCGTCCTCACCTTCTTGTACACTTATTACATTAAAAAAAATATTAATCCAATTGATACAAATAAAAAAATGCAATTAGTCAGATACATGGAAGATCAGTGTCGCGGTGCTTATTAAGTACCTCGACATAAAGCTGAGTGGGCACCGTTCGTGTCCTTACTGTTTTCAAGATTAAGATTTGTCCTATTTATAACTTTGTATATGGTTGGCACTGAATAAATGATGTGGACTGTCGCCCTCCTACCGGAAGGGCTGAGGTTCAAATCCCGCTACGTACCAATGTGTTTTCGAATTTTCGAAATTATATGTACGTTATCCGACGCTCTTATGGTGAAGGAAAACACCTTGAGACAATCTTTTAGTAACAACCACAAAATGTGGATTGGCCCACGTGGTAGCTTGCTACCCAATCTCCTATGGCTTGCTATCTTGGAAAGCCAGTATCCAAGATATATATGTATAAACTTCTCCACTCCAGTACTCAAACTTGTCTTTTGAGTTATTAAAGGTACTAAAAACAAGCCAAACGTAACAAGACCAAACCTACCAAGTAAAATTTCAAGTGACATTTAGAATATTGGATACAAATCACTGCATAGTATAAAACCAAGTCGCTTTTTCTGTCCTTATATCCCTGTACGCTTAAATCTTTAAAACGACTGATTCATGTGGAAGGTTAATATGAAAATGAAAAGAGTTTATTCAGATTTAGGACCTTACAGAACACTTATGAATGTCAAGTGAAGCCACTGGTTCGGATGGCAGTTTCCCACTGAGAAGAATCCAGCAAGAAACTTAGTAGTTACTCTTTTCAAAAAATTGTGTGTACAGAATCATATTATTTGTTATCAAAATAAAGAAAGAAAGAAATACCATTTATTGACCTTTACAAAATCACAAAACAAAATAAAATTTTACAGAAAAAAATAAAATATGGTCTTTAAAAAAAAAATATAGTAACAAAGGTCAAAGGGTTCCGCCTCAGCTTAAAATAATTATATAAAGCAATTAATTACAATTTTTATCATATTAAGTTTTAGTAAAAGTATAATTATCTTCAAAAGTATTATTAAGTATAATATAATAAATAGATTATAACAAAAAAAAACAAATGCAGTGCAGGCGTGGAGATCAACATGTCCATGAGTTTTATCATTTATATAATCTTCAATATATAGTAAGCTTTTTTACTAAAATTTAATTTACATGAGACTTAAACTTATGCAGGGGTAAATCAATTATGTTTTGTGGTAGCTTATAAAATATTTTAATGCTTAATCCCACAAATGAGTTCCCGACCTTATGCAATATGAGATTTGGAACGGCAAGTTTGTGTTTGTTCCTAGTGTTCAAGCTATGATTATCTGACTTTTGAATATACTAGTAAATTGTGTACATAGATGACACAGTCAACAATGTACTGAGATGGCAATGTAAAAATAAATTTCTTATATGTAATAGTAACATCCATTAAATAGTGGAGAAATACTGTTATTTTTGAGGCTTCTAATGCAATGTCGTGAATAATAATTTCATTTTTGCCGATTACTTTGCAAACGTGGGCTGAACCCTACGAGATTTATCAAAATAATGTATATGTATATAATATGTATTGTACACATTGAAAAGGTCTACAGAAAACTCCGCAATGGTAAGGTGACATTTAAAAGATAACCGATACATGACGGTGAAAGTTCAATGTTGTTTATGAACGACAGGTTTACGAGTTACAAATTGGCCAATGCGATTAATGCTCGCCCGTGGAGGTTCCGCAGTATCAAGTAACCTAAAATAAAATAATATTTATTTACTCGGGCACCTACAGCTTATATAAAGAAAGTGATTCACTGTTATTACGTGACAAAAATAACTAATGACTAGATATCGTTCAAACCAAATTTCGTTGTTAAATTTCATGGTAATGTAATCATATTATATTTTATTTTATCCATTCCATATTTTGGAAGGTAGAGGGAGGGTCCATACTTTTTCATCTTTGGAAGTGTCTCTCGCGCAAAACTACAATTTATAAAAAAATATGTTGGAAATCTCAATATATTTTTAAAGAGCTACACATTAATACCCAACAGACACACTTGACGAATATATAAGGATTATTTTTTTTGCTTTTTGGCTACGGAACCCTAAAAATGAATTTTTGAATAAACTTGAAATGTTAACTGTTAATTATATAATGTGACCTTTGAAATCAAGTAACCTACATTTTTTTCAAGAAATAAATTGGTGCAACAGATGACGCACTCGACAATTGACGGTTTAAGCTCTTGGTGGTGTCTGGGTTCCTAGTAATAGATTACCGACACAAGTCAACCTAACCAGAAATTAGTGCATACGACAACGGACAGGTCTGGCCGACACGTGCTTGACTAGTGCCGTGTTAAGCTCTTGGTAATTTATGTGCTCCTGGTACATTAGTACAGATTTCGTGACAAAAGCCAACCGCATTCAAGGTAAGTAAGTGCATCTAAACAAGAAAGACGTCCTGTTTGACGACCCATATATATGGTGTAATGGTAGAGACATCGGCTACTACACCAAGGGTGCCGGGTTCGATCCCCGGGCAGTAAAATCATTTGTGTGCATGAACATGTCTGTTTGCAATGGTCTGGGTGTTTTCTACGTATACATTATGTATTTAAAATATATAAGTATGTTTTTCAGTTGTCTAGAAACCCTAACTACAAGCTCTTCCCTTAATATGGGGCAAGATGGCGCTGTGTGAATGTCATTTGATATTTATCTATATATTTCACCGATCGAGTAATTCTCGAAGGCCCAAACTCTCTTCCCTCGTTCATATTCTTTTTACTTCTTCTTTAAAGATTGCTATTTGGGATTACGACCGCTCGTTTGCCTATGAATGACAAAAACAAAGAGGAGCCTCTGCGACCGACACAATCTCGACTAGACGGATAAAGCTCTTGCTCATTTCTGGACTCCTAGTACACAGCTTTCGCGACAAGCCAACCTCAATGGCTCGGGGCATCCTGCCGAACAACGGCCGAGGCTCTGGCGACTGACACGCACTCGACTAGTGACGGGTAAAGCTCTTGCTCATTTATGGGCTCCTAGTACACAGCTTTTGGACAACAAGCCTCATCGGTGTTAGTATATCCAAATAACAACCGGAGTAAAATAACAACTCATAGTGTTCTATTTCGCCGTTCGAGTAAGAGTACTGGAAGCCTATAGCCCTTTCTTACCCTTATTTTATTTTCCCTCTCTTTGGAAGATTTTCTTTCGGAGTACGACTTATTATTCATGGAGTGGTGTCGCTAACATAAGATGAAGAGTCGCTCGTGTGCCTATTATGAAAAAAAAAAACAATGGAGAAGACTCTGGTGAAGACTTGCAATCGACTAGTGATGGGTTGATCTCTTGGAAATAATGGGCTCCTAGTACACAGCGTTTACGATATGGGGGTTAGTAAGTACATAATACGAACTGGCGTGAAACAATATTTAGCAGATGCCCAAACTCCTTTATTTCTCTTTGATCTACTTGTCCGTCTTTAGTTTTGAAGATTGGCAAGGTACTTGTTGCTTTGGAGTTGCGAACGTCCATTGGTGGCGGTATCACTTAAATCTTGAAAAAAAATGTCTTGGCAGTAAAAAAACCATAGACTTTATACAAGTAACATCACTAGTGTAACTAAACGCGGCATACAAAAAGAATTAAGTGACACAGTGTAAAGGGGTCTTAGAGCGCTGTCGTAAAGGGCCCTTCAAATTATGCAGGTGAAACGGTAGGGCTGCCAAGTGTTTTATCGATATCGATGTATTAAAATAATATAAAATATTTTTTTCATACAGAGAACGTCCTTATAATCTGTGGTAAATGATGCTAGTTCAGAAATAGTATTTAGTTCATGTGATTTGTTAATAAATAAAGTTTTGCATTATTTTTCTTACCCAAATAAAAAAAAAACTCACGCGAGTAAAAGCGCGACACGGCAATACTTTAGTTTTCAAAAATAAAAAGCTATTTCTAAAATATAAATTTCCTTACAGAACAAACAGACAGATAGAAATAAAATTAATGTTATTTTGGTGTATACTTCATATTATTCATATGCATTTAATAAAACAGGTATTTCAATATAACACTCCAATTTTATTTATAATGGCTTAAATACACACATTCACAAAGATAATCGATTCGCAATAATCAGTAATTTAAAAACGCATTGAAAACCCTTTGGTCAATATTTCCATCGCCTAATTGCTTAAAAATTATATAAATCTGCCCTTGCTGAATATTTTACACAAAAAAGGTTTAATATTAAATCCGTTGTGTCGTTTTATCTATTGATAAGTAATGAATATATCATACATTTAATTTATCAAATGGATTTACAGAAACGTTAAACGATGTGTTAATGCATTTTTAATGAAAGAGTTACTTAGTGGCAGGTAGCCATGGACTGATGACTGAGGGCACTAAGACAGCAGAAAACCAATGATCATTGACTGCTGGAAATAGGTTAATAAATATCGACCGATAATTAGCTCCCAAGCCCAAACTAAGCATCCGCGTTTGGCGTGGTTGTTTGCCAAGTGATTGAACCGGAGGCCTGAAACCAATATTTCGTTTTAACTCTGCCATATTGTAAAGTTTTGGATCCTATTTTATATGGTGAGAAATTTCTCAATGCTCCTTCGTGGTATCAAGTGTCTATAGATGGCAGTTATGCTTATTAAATTTTTAACGGAACGTATGAATTAAAAAGAAACCTTATATCCTTATGTTGTTTAAATTCCAATATTAATTCAAGTATCGATATTGCAAGGCATTGTCCCAACCCTACTCCACTCGACAAGTCGGGCTCAAGCAAGACATTTTTCTGCTTGCGTCGCTTAAAAAAGAAAAAAGGTCACCGGGTCGCCGCCGGTTCGGTGAATGCGGAATTCAAGAATTGCGCGCCCTTTTCGCATGTCTGAGTGACAGATTGTGTCAAAATGTTTGACAGTTCACCTTTTTTAATCGTTGGCAGAGATAATAAAATGTTGTGTTTTTTTAAATATTAATGGGTCCGTGGTGTTGTGATTCTTCAAATATTTTTTAGTGTAACTCATGACAGAACAGTATTGAAGGAAACCAATAACTGTAAACAGTAATTACTCTCCGTCAACACCGCCCTGCGCCCGTCACCCGAGACGACGGATGTTCGGTCTTATATACCCGTAATAAACAAATATTTTATGAACTTCGAATAGTAGAATGGGTGCCTTGATTGGTTGACAATAGGCTGGACTGACCTCCATTTGTTAATGTTCAAACAATTTAAAGAATTGAACGTTCAACTTGTATTTCTAGGGTCGTTGTTGAATCTATATTTTTAAAGGAAATATCGACCACTTGTGTTTATGTTATAATTATAATAATATTTTCACAAAAGTAATTAAATAAGCAAAATATAAAATACCTCATCATCATCAGCTCATTAAACGTCCCCACCGAGGGGCACGAGCCTACACGTATAGGGTGCTTAGGCCTTAGTCGTCCACGCGGGCCCAGTGCGGTTTGGACGACTTCACACACAACCTTTGAATCTCTTCGCAGGCGTGCATGAAGGTTTCCTCGCGATGTTTTCCTTCACCGTAAGAGCGTCGGATAACGTACATATAATTTCGAAAATTCGAAAACACTACGTGGCGGGATTTGAACTGTCGCCCTCCGGTAGGGGACAGGGGACAGACAGTCCACACACACCATTGAGCCACCGACGCAAAAAAATACCTGATTTAAAAAAACATTTCGGCTATAATAATATAACACATTAAAAAGTTTGGTATAAGACAATAATTTGTAGTCAAATTTAATAGATAAGTTTATTTATTGCAAGAATAAATAAAAATTACAATTTCGGCTGTCTTAATGTTTAGCGCAATCACTTCAAAATCGCAAAATTTTGAAACCTAAATTGAAATTATCTGCAATTTCATTAAAATCCTATGTCGTAGGTACTTTGGCTTATAGACAATGATATTCTGTATATATAAAGGTAGATACGCCATCCGTGCCTCAAAAACGAACTGCCGAAGAGAGAACAGTTAGTTAGTACTCTTTTCGTAAATGTACGCTCATTCGAAATATGTGTATGTGTGCTGTCACTGCATTCGGTACACTTTTTTTAGATTGTTTTGTGAGCATATCACGAATCTACTTTTTTACATCATAGCTTATAGAGTTTAAAAGAGGTAAATAGTATAAGTTGGGAAGGGACAGGCTATAAATAAGCAAAAGTTTTGAAAAGAGTAACCCACGAGTTTCTTGCCGGGATCTTCTCGTTGGATGGCAGCATTCCGAACCGGTGGTAGAGTCATTAGATTTAATAAAAAAATTATATACTGTTTTGACGATTCAAAAGTATCTGTAAAGATTTATTTGAATAAAGCATTTTTCAATTTCAATTTCATATAGAAGTCAAAGCTCAGTAAACAAAATCCCAAACCAAGGTAAATTCAAACTATGCGCAAAGGATCCTGAAGTGATAAGTTCATGCCTTTGAATTGAAATATGTTCAATAACTGCTTACATGGTGCAGATGTTAAAAATAAGTATACCTTCTCCACTATGATTATCAAAACGTTTAAAATTTGCTTCAAAAAAGTTACGGAACTTATTTTCGGAAGCTTATTTAAAAAACTTGCGATAGGTACCAAAGGTATGGCAAAAAATCAAGGAAAAACGGCCTAGTTATTTATTTACATTGGAACATCGGCCTTATTAGAAATCAATAAAGTACAATTCAGAAGAACACTGATGGTGTGTTCTATATTTGACGTTAAGGGGTTACACTAGAAATACGATGGGCAATGTTATTTCTAAGGTATAGAGTTCAAAATGTCGTGTTCTGCGATGACATTCTGTTTTTTTTATTGATGCTTTTTTTGGCATAGCAAAGGAAATGCTTCAATTGTTTATTTAAACGTGACAACTTTAAACTTCACCCATTTTTAGTAGATGTTTGACTTAATATATAGATTTCAGCAAATAGTATAATAAGTATATATAAATTCGGTTGTTTGGTTTTATTGTCATTATCATCAGCCTAATTAAGTCTCACTACAAGGAATAGGCCTGTCCACAGCATAGCCATGGGAAGATTGGGCTGTACGCGGGTACAATGCGGATTGGTGTGTGATAACGACTAATATCGTTAGATCGTAATTAACTCTTTGTACGCTTGAAATCCAGACATTTCTATTGTCTATTGTTTTTGACGCCTTTAAGTGACATTGGCGTTCAAAGGGTATATATATATAAATGTATTGCCTTCAAGTGGATCGCGGTTATGATAAAATAAACATGACTTGTAATATCTACCGGTTATGTTTGAACCAATCCCCATTGCAGTCCCTTTGATGTCTAACGCAAACACAAACTTCCGTGGAAATGGGCCTTTCATCTTAATGCCGTTACGTTTCTACAGTTTTAGCTGTTACGGACTGGTAAGGTGAAGTTACTGGAATCAACATTGTAGCCTAATATGACAACCTAAGATAAACAATACCTAAATAAATAAAAATTTACTGACATATACACAGCGCCATATAGCCCCAAAGCCTGTAATATGGGTTAAATAACGGATGAACATACTTAAAATACTTTTTTTTTGTAAATACATACATATTATACATAGAAACACCCAGACCAATACAAACATGTTCATGCACACAAATGTTTGTATTGCCCGGAGATCAAACCTGGAACCCTTGGTAGCCGACGTTTCGATCATTACACCACATGGGTCGTCAAACACATGTTCTATGTTCTATGTTATTGGCGTTGGTTTCCGCACTTAGTCCGTGCGGTGGACCATTGTGCGTGAGCCATGGCGGCCTTCTGGTCACTCCAGCCAGCCTACCTCCCTCCAAAAACAGATTAGTTTTCCCGGTCTCCTCAGGGCGTCCGCGATTGTTACCGGTGAGCCGATAGTTTCCCTGCGGATCTGAGCTACGCCAGTGCACCTAAGAAGCACATGCGCCACCGTTTCCTCCTCCTCCATGCACGCTCTGCATAGAGGACTGTCCGTGATACCTAGCGTGTAGAAGTGTTTGTTAAGTGCGCAGTGTCCAGTGATGGTCCCCGTCACCAGTCTAAGGCTATTCCTGTCCATGCGTAGAAGACGCCTGGACAGTTTCCTGTCCAGGGAAGGCATGGCCTCCCTGGACTGCCTGCACCCTGGTGTCGAGGTCCACCATTCCGCTGCTAAAGTCTGTGTGTAATCTCTTATCCAGCTCTTGAGCTGGCTAAAAGGGATTGGTATAGTTGGCTCCGGTCCGATGGCTTTGGCTTTTGAGCCTCCTCTCGCCAGCTCGTCCGCTGCATCGTTTCCACGTGACCCACTGTGTCCCTTGATCCACTGTAGTGTCACTGTGTTTCTGTTACGCACCGAGACGCGTTCTAACGCGTTATGGCATTCTAGCATTAATTTGGATGTGAAGGTGTTTTTCTTTAGTGATTGGAGTACAGAGGCGCTGTCAGAAAGTATTCGTATGCGCGTGTCCGTGACTCCTCTGGTCTCTACGGCTTGCGTTGCTTGTATTATACCGACACACTCCGCTTGATAGACATTGTTATGCATACCAAGGGTGCTAGATATTCTTATATTAAGTTCGTCGGAGAACACTCCAACACCTGTGCCGTGGTTTGTTTTTGATCCATCCGTGTAGATTCTCAGCTCGTTTATGCCCGAGTAGTCGTGCCATTCAGGTAGAAGTTCTATGTTGTAGTGCTTCTGAAAGCAGTGTATTTTCGAGGTTCTGTCGCACGGTGCCGCCAACATTGGTTGTACTTTGATGGCATCCTCCCTTATGCGAGTGTGTTTAATTCTGGCATCCATTCTTAGGGTACCTGATATCTCCAGTCTAAGTATTGCAAGTGCAGCTTCTTCCCTTACTACTAGGTGCAGGGGTGGTAACCCAGCATCGCCTGTAGAGCAGCAGTGGGTGCTGTCTTCATACTACTGGTAATCGCTACACAAGCGAATCTTTGTAGTTTTTCTAGTTCTTTTTGGGCGGTATTCAAGTTTGTCCTGGGCCACCAGACTATGGAGCCATAGGTGACGACCGGACGGATAACTGTGGCATAGAGCCAGTGAGTGATTTTAGGACTTATGCCCCAATTCCTACCCAGTAGTCTCTTACATTGCCATAGCGCTATGGTAGCCTTTGTCGTGATGTTCTCTGTGTGTTTAGCCCAGTTCAGTTGTTTGTCTAGGTAAATACCTAGGTATTTGGCTTCAGTTGATAGTTTCAGGGTTGACCCAAAAAATTGCGGTAATTGCATGGGTGTAGGTTTTCTTTTCTTTGTGAAGAGCACGAGCTCCGTTTTATTCGGGTTTACGGTTAATTTGCATTCTTTGCACCAATCTTCTACTATTTTTAGTGCTTGACGCATAAGATTGCAGAGTGTGTTTTCATGAGTGCCGTTTATTATTATGGTTATGTCATCAGCGTAGCCGACAGTAAAGTAGCCTTTGTCGTTCAGACGTTTGATAAGGCCGTCTACCACAAGGTTCCATAGCAGGGGTGATAGGACTCCCCCCTGGGGGCATCCTTTGGCTACCATGGCTCTTGTGGTATCATTTACTGTGACTTGAACAGCCCTCAATTTGAGCATATTGGTGATCCATCCTCGCAGTGTCGAGTCCACGCCGTGTTTCTCGAGAGCTACGTTGATGCTGTGGAACATAGTTTTGTCAAAAGCGCCTTCTATATCTATGAAGGCCGCCAATGAGGAGCCTTTGTGGTCTACTGCACATTCAATCTTAGATATCACACTGTGTAGCGCGGATTCTGTTGATTTACCTGTGGAGTAGGCGTGTTGCTGTTTATGTAGTGGTAGCACCTGGAGAGGTCCATCCCGTATATATCGGTCACAGAGCCTTTCAAGAGTCTTTAATAGAAAGGATGTTAAGCTTATTGGTCTGTATGCTTTTGGGTCTGTGTAGTCAGTTTTACCCGGTTTGGGTATGAAGATGACTTTCACTTCTCGCCATGCGAGCGGGACATATTTTTGTGCCAGACAGGCCTCGTAGATGACTCTCAGCCATGGTATTATAGCTTCAATCCCCCATTGGATTAGGGCGGGGAATATGTTGTCTAGACCTGCTGATTTGTAGGGTTTGAAGGAGTTAATTGCCCACTTTATGCGGTCCTCTGTTATTATAAAGCGGGCTCTACTCCAGTCTGCATCATTATGATGTATGTTTTCTGGTTCGTTTGTCCAGGTCCTGTCCTCAGAGAGGATACAGTCTGGAAAGTGTGTTTCTAGCAGGACCTTACTAGTTTCGGTGTCCGATTTCGTGTATGTGTTGTCAGGTTTTTTCAGCGAGCCTGGGGCCCGATTCTGATCAGTGGATAAAATTTTCCTGACCCTGGCTGCTTCGCTGTTTGATTCTATTTCCTCACAGAATTTGCGCCAGCAGCTCTGCTGGCGAATCTGGTTTGCTTACCAAAGTTGTATTGTGTTGCTTTGTAAGCATCCCAGTCCTCTGGGAGTCTGGTGTTCTTGGCTCTATTAAATTGTTGGCGCATCTTTGTCCTGAGCTTGCTAAGTTCAGCATTCCACCAAGGGTTCCCCTTCCTCTTGTTTGAGTTAACTAGCTTGCAACAGGTGTGATATGCCTCTATTATGTATTGTGAGAGTTGGGTTACTGTGTGTTCGATTTGTTTGGGGTCAGTTAGAGTTGTGGGTGGTAAGTGACTGGCTAGTAAAGCGGCTAGAAGCCGCTTATAGCCTGGTATGTCTGTGCGGCGTGGGTTGCGTCTTGGTTCAGGTAATTTTGTGTTGGCTACTAAAGAGAACCGGATCCGTCTGTGATCAGAACAGGAAGGTTCGTCGGATACGTGCCAGTTGGTTATAAGGCTACTTACCCTTTCTGAGGCTAGCGTTAGGTCAATTATTGTTTGACCGCGTGCTGTGACCCAAGTGGGTTCAGAGCCCCGGTTGATAATGTTAAGGTTAGTGGAAAATAAGTAAGTGCTTAATACTTCACCTCTGCGGTTGGGTTTGTCGCATCCCCACAGCGGATGGTGTGCATTCGAGTCTGTACAAATGATGAGGTCCAGGCTGGCATCCTCGCAGTGCCTCACCAGGTCGCTCATCATTTTTGGTGGGCAGTCCTCCTCCTCGCCCGGCATATATACCGAGGCTAGGACAATGTCTGGTGCGTCGCCGTCAGTTGCGAGCCTGACAGCTATTTGGTCTCTGGAACAGAATTGAGTCAGTGTTGTGGTCGGTATATCATCGGGTATGAATGCACAGGTGCGTGGTTTTCCCGTGTCTTGTGTGTTTAGAATCAGCTTACCTCCGATATTACTGAGGCCGCAGATTCTGTTGCACCTGATCCACGGCTCTTGGATCAGTGCAATGGTTCGGGGCTTCATCTCCAGCACCCTGCGCAAGCAAGCCGTTGCAGATTGGCTGTGCTGGAGGTTGGTTTGGACAATGTCCAGGTTGAGGTTGGAGATGGGCGACGACGGCAGCAGGGTTGGGTTATGAGGAGAGCGACCCTGCGGATAGCTCATCCTCCCCTCCAATCCCGCGCCTGTCGTCGCACGGCGACGAGGCGAGCAGTTGTTCCGACCACCCCGGTGACGCGGGTGGTTCCCGCGCAGCGTCGGCATCAGCCATCGCCGCCTTGGCCATCTCCTCCTCAAGCATGGACATTGTCTTGTCGTGTTCGTTTGGTGTCGGGTCGGGTTTTTCTGTAGTCGTTGTCTGGGAATCTACAGGGGGGATACCGGAGAAGAAGCGAACATATATCGTCCCCAAGAGGTACGCTACACCCCGCCTCCGCTCCAGGAGCCCTTTGACATCGTTCGGTGGGATACCCACGGTCAGGTAAGTCCCATGGTTATCTCCACCCACCGAAGTCGCCCTGTACAGAGACCACCTCCCTATGTCGAACCAGGGGTTCTGACGCCTCAGAAGCCCTTGGAGCCGCGCTATGTCCCCATTGTATCTGGGGACAAAGAGCGCTGCTCGGACACGGGTCGGTATGTCTGATTGTTTCAGTACCGTCAGTCTCTCTACTGCATTTGGGAGTTTTATGTCTGGTACGTTCTCGTTCAGCCATGTCAGGGAGTCGTCATTCTCACACCACATCTGGACCGTGCCATCCGCTACCCTTGGGTAACCGCGGAAGGCCGGGAGTGGTTTTGAGGGGTCGGAGTCCATGAGAAGGCGTTCGAGGCTGGTCTTAATACTCTGCTTCGTCAATGGTCATGTCACGTGTCGGTGGCGATAAACAGATTGCTACGGCGAGCCGCGCCGGAATATCCATTGTGGCTCTGGCGTAGGTCCTCTGTTCACCTTTAGCAGTATGGACACGTGCACGCTTTGCATCCCCCTGGAGCGCTCTCGGCGAGGCCGTGTCGTCCGGGCGCACCCTTTTCGCCGCTCCCAGACCACTGGGGCCCGGTTGCGGTTCCGAGGGGCGTGGCATGATGTTCTTAGCCAGGGATGGTGCGTGCACGATTCCAGCCCGCTTGCCTCTTTTCTTTTTCTTATGTCGGGTAGGGCCGTCCCCGGAAGGTTCTGGCGCGATCGAGGTCGTTTCGCGCTGAGTCTCCCCTTCGCGTACTTGTCCTCGACCGCGGGACTCCGCGTCCGGCTGTTTTTCGCGCTGGCTATTGCCTTCGCGTAATGGCAGCTGGTCGCGTACTCCCTTATCATCAGCCGTGGACGCTTCGCGCTGGCAGTTGCCTTCGCGGATTTTGCGTACACGACTGTTGATGTCTCTTTCCCTGTGGAGGATTTTTCCGCGCTTGCGTCGCAGCCGGCGTACTTCCTCCACAGGGATAAAGCCAGAACTTCCAGTTTCCAGCGTTCCCGTCTTCCGTTTTTCGAGGTCGATTTCTCGAAGTCTCGACTCGATCCTCAAGCGCTGGGAGGCCAGCGCTTGAAGCTCGCTGTCGAGACTTGAGAGTCGAGCCTTGTCGTCGTCGTTGTCTGGGTTGTTGGTGATGCTCTTCCGGACAATGGTCTGTTGCCAGGTTTTCGTCGGAGGAGCATCTTGGGGTCGTGAGGTTGGCGCGGTGGTCGCAGCCGAGTCAGTGTCGGATGGCGCGTTGGTCGCAGCCGAGTAAGAGTCGAGTGGCGCGGTGGACGCAGCCTGTGATGTTGATGGCGCTAAAGCAGCCGGCTGCGCAGAAGGCGCAGCCCTAGGTGGCTGCGCAGAAGGCGCAGCCCTAGGTGGTTGCACAGAAGGCGCAACCCTAGGCGGCAGAATGGTGCCCCCCCCCAGATTACGATGGGGGCAGACCGACGAGTCGGTGTGGGATTTTTTGGCGTTAGCCGTACCCACCTGGGGAAAAATATATTTTTCCTTCTGCTCCATATTTGGTTTTGGGTTGGTAGGGCTTTTGGGGAAAAGAGGTAACCCTCCCTCTTGGACCAGAATGGGGAAGGAAAAGTGGAAAGTGGGACAAGGATTGGGTATGGGAAGGATAGGGTGTGTTGGATCATGGGAAATGGGTTTGGGATACCCTAGGCCTGGGATTGGGCGCTCGGGAACTTCTCCTGTCCGGGGCCACACTTGGCACCCCGGCTATAGGGTCGACGTAAACTCCGTCGGCCCACAGCCGGAGCTAGGCTATCCGCAACCTGCCATCCCGCTCGGTGGCACGAGAAGAAATGCCGACAAACCTGAGCCTTCCCATTGCAGGTCAGAGAACAGGCAGTCCCGAGTCGTCAAAACATTCCATCATCTCAATTAAAATGAATATTTTCTTAAATCGAATCGTATGTTTTTTTATATATTTTCAATGCGAAACCAAAACACCATTAGGTGATTCCTTTTGTCTTTGAGTCAACTTTCAAAGACAACCCAACACGCATCTGACATTATGATTTACTCTATCCGCCATTTTGCTGTTTCACTGTATCCCGCCAAAACGAGCGGCCCCTTTCACCCTTGTGTTAGTTAGAATTCTGTTATTTTTACTTATTGCTGTGAGAATTGTCTGCTCCGTCTTTTATTATGATTAAATGCTGGGTAATTATTTTGGTTTTCCAAGGCTGCTACAGACCTATAGTCACCTGAATTTTCTTTTGTAGTAGTAAGTTTGTGACTCCCCTTTTTATTATTTTTGGCCTTAGAGAGAGACATCGAGCATAACTCCATCCAAAACAAAATATAAATAAATCATGGACTTATAAAAAATACGGACGGACTGTCATCAATACATAAGATGTGTCAAAAGTGACAGCTGCTGTCTATGGTGTCATTTTGTCGAAAAATATTTTTATACTAGTTTTGAACTTAAAAAATATTATCTAATTGTTAGTTAACCTATGACACGTAATTTCTGGATAGTTTTCCTTTAGTTCACGGCGGTTTTGCAACCCAGGCCATGCTTTTATAGATTTTTTTGCCCTAAAATGTTTTAATATTTTGTGGTTTTCCCATAGACATATTATGAGGTAGACAGACTGTATTTGAAAGGCGGTGTCTATTTTTGTTAGTGTGCAGTTTACAGATTTGTATTAGTGTGCGTCACTAGGGATGTGACCTTGGTATCGAACATTTGCTAGAATTAAGCCGGGCGTCGTGTCCGCACCTGCAGAATTAGATGATTATAAATTGTGTAAAATAAACTGGAGTCAGATACAGCAACGCTGTTAATTTATCTACAACAAAAAATTAAAAATAAAGCGTTACCATAATAATTTATACGCATATTTTGAAGTTTGGTCTTCCTGGGGTAAAAAATTAGATGATGTTGGAAGCAAATAAAACAAAATATTTTGGTAGGTATTAAATAGACTATATTATATTTTTACGGTAAAATAACAATTTAAAAACACTCACAAACTCAAACTTAAAAATTATTTTATTTAAAAAATATATACTGAAAGCCTCATTATCATTTTTAAAGACCATACATACCTCATTGATAACCACAATAGGGTATCATGAAAAAAAGTTTCAGTTTAAAATATGCGACCTAAAAACATTTTTTTTTAAGGTTTTTGTTAAAATTATAATGTGGATTACAGAACACAAATAGTTATTGCCAATTTAACAATATTTTTATAGTTTTTAATTTTTCTGAGAAAAGTTGATGTGATATTCGGAAAAACATACAGACATGACGAATCTATAAGGGTTCTGTTTTTTGTTGTTTGACTACGGAACCCTAAAAAGAAATTAAAAAGTATTTTGAATCTACCACACCGGTTCAAAGATTTGTTATATTAAGAAGACCTCTGCAAGAAACTCAGTAAGTAGTTATTCATGGCCATTATCAATTTGCAATTGTCCTTAATCAGATATCTACAGTGAGCATTTCCTCAAAAAACATGATTTCCAACTATGTGAATAATAAAATATCTTTTATAATATTAACAACTTTGACTTTTTTCTCTAATATTTGAACTACGCGAATCGCCATTCTCTTGTGATTGTGTAAGTTTCTAATAAAGTCTGTTTCACGAAAGAAGTCCACGACGATTTGTGGAACAAAATCTGACAGATCGGATAGATCTGTCACTCAGTAGTTTGTTGTAAAGGAACTTTATTTGTATGCCTTTAAACAACATACTTCATTATCGGTACGCTTTTTTATTGCATGCTATTACCAATTTAGACTTTAAAGTATATAGTATAGAAACAGATTTATTTCTATCTAAAGAAAACAAAAAACTTACTTTCTCTACCCAGTTATACAGAAAAAAACCGCAAAAAGGGTCTAAATAGTAATAACTAACAGGTTGATATATCCAGGAATCCTTCAAAAATGAATTGGTACTGCATCGGATTTCAGTTTTTTTTTATTGATAAGCCTACGATGAAACAGGATTGCCAAATTGTTTTGAGCAAAGCTGGAGTTCTTCGTAGGCTCCCAGTTATCACGCCTTAACACTTTTAACCCATTCTTCTCTGATTGTAGACATTTCGGGATCCTAAAAATTCAATAATTGTATAAAAGAAACTGTTAAAGAAATACTATCGATGGAATTAAATTCTATGTTGAGTACATACTATGTAAACATCCTTAAATTTTCATGCATAATATAATTGTTTTAGACGTAATTTCTACAATAATACAAGCTAATGTATGTCTAACATTATTTAAAGTCCACTACTACATGTTTTTTATCCATAAGTCTCATTACAACTACGTAATATGAATGAAAATGTCGTCAAATATTTACTTATGAAATGATCAATTCCGGGTCTTTTACTCCTCTTTGGTGGTTCTGAAGAACAATTTACCGCAGAACACGACATTTTTCTACGTTTACTTATTCTTTTCAAAATATTTATTAAAATTATGGCCTTTGTGAAAAATTTGCACGACAGCTCGTAATGTTTTGGCCTCTTTGGAGGCCACAAAAGACACGACGTCAGAGTTGTCAAACGTCTATCAACCGTCTCTTCTACTCGTAACTAGGATTCGTGTGATAGACAAAGATACATGACGTGTATTGCATTACAATGATATAAGAGCGGCAACGTCTTATGACTACAATCTAGTACATGCTTAATCTAAGGGTTTTCCATTCAAAAACAGTCCAGATTTTGACACACTTGACTGCGTCCATGATGACAATAAAATAAAAATATAAACAACAATGTAACAAGCCACACCGCTGTGGTACGCTGTCCAAAGTACTTGGACCTCAGCATATGCCCTGGTCCGGTGATCGGACCCTGCCGCTGATTTTCAGTGAGCCCGTATATAAATTGAAGCTGATGATAACATGTCCTTTGACCTAGAAGTAGGAGTTACTGTAGGAATAACTTGCAGTACTTGACAGCTCCGCGCGCCATAATTTTCCACAGATAAGGATAATTTTGCTAATGCCCCAAAAATCCTTTTGGGCAATCACGAATATAAAGAAGGTTTAACATGTCTACGCCATATCTCAGTAAAATCCTGTGGTGTTTTCTCTGATAAAAAAATGTTTGATTTTACTTGCAAAGCAATGATATTCTGTATATATAAAGGTAGATACCCCATCCGTGCCTCAAAAACGAACCGCCGAAGAGAGTACAGTTTGTACTCTTTTGTTTAGGTAAATGTACGCTCATTCGAAATATGTGTATGTGTGCTGTCGCTGCATTCGGAACACTTTTTTCGATTGTTTTGGGAGCATATCACGAATCTATACTTTTTTACATCATTGTTGCAAACTAGATAAGAGTTTGAGGCTTGATGGCTTAGAGTTAGATTGACGATTTATTTGTTTATTTATTTATGTATGGCATACACAACAAGTAACAATCAAGAAAAATATAATAGTTACAATTTTATTTTAGGCTAAAACTAGATTATTACTAAAAAACGTGTATACACAGCATGATCAAAAATAAAACGTAAACATTACACATTAAAAAAAAAGAATCGTATAGACAGACATATTTCACAAATAAAACTCATTACAATATATTATGTATAATTTTTACTTTAGTCTAGAGAGAATCGCAGCTGAGGCATTGTTTTACCATGTAACGAAAGCGAACGTGTATAGGCTCAAAAATATCTACTTCACGATTATGGTCGTTCTGATTGCCCAAGTCACACAACAATGGTTATGATCTAATTCGACGACCCTTGGTGTTATGGATGAGACGTAAGCTACTTCATCAAGGGTTCCGGGACTTCTGGGTCCGATCACCGGGCAGTACAAACATTTGTGTGCATGAACATGTCTGTTTGTATTGGTCTGGGTGTTTTCTATGTATAATATGTATGTATTTACAAAAAAAAAAGGAAAATAAGTATGTTTATCCGTTGTTTAGTATCCATATTACATATATTATATTTATTTGTTTACGGGTGACCGAAGATATTATCTCAATCTCCTCTGTGCCTCAGAATGCAGGGTAAGAACCGGCTACTGTAAGGCATAACAATACATAATCTGATTCACTAATTAATTAAGCTGGGATAGAAGCAAAATAAACGTTGCATTGTGCATTAGGACGTCTGTATACTCGAAGAGCTAGTGGTTAATTTAGTAGTAGACACAATAAAATATATATAGCTTTAATTATTCAGATGCAGTGTTGTCACCTTAGCCCTTTTGTTGCTAGATCTAGCACACTTTTCAGTATAGGTAAACTCCTTTGTTAACGATTTAGCCCGGAAAGAGCGAGCTAGCTTTTTTTCACTGACTTGAAAATATTACCAAATTATGAAGTTTTCGACATGCTAACAAGTACTTTTTGCTATTTCATCGGTCATAATGACCTTTTTTAAGACGCTCTAAAAAAAGGGCTTCTTGACATGATTATTTCCATTTTTCGAACAGAAAATCTTTTGATGGTCAATCTAGCCGTATCTTTTAGCCCTTTTTTCTTCCCAAAAACCCCTTTTTCTAAAACTGAGGGGGCAACACTGTTTGATGGTACAGTGGCGCACAGCGTCGGTGGCTCATAAGTGAGGATCCATCAGTACACACTAGTGAGCCTCCCGATCTGAAGGGTGCAGGTTCAAATCTTGCCGCGTACCAAGGCCAACTAAGGCCTATACACCCTATCCGGGTAGGCTCGAGCCCCTTGGTGGGGACGTTTATTGAGAAGAAAGGCACCTACTCGCCTGTCACCTGTATATTCGGCTATACGTTTTACTAAATCCCGATATACACATATATACATATTTCTTGGTCAACGTTTAAGTTTGGCTATACAACGCGGGAATGTTGCCAGCCTTATGGGTACTATGTCACGGACTAGGGACAGTGATCTGGGACACCTTTTTTACGTTTTGTAGGTTTCTTAGTTTTTATTAGGCCTAATTGTTAATACATTAGTATGTATATGAGCGTCGGTGGCTCAATGATGTGGACTGTTGCCCTCCTACCAGGGAGGGCCGAGGTTCAAATCCCGCCACGTACCAATGTGTTTTCTAATTTCCGAAAAACATATGTACGTTATCCGACGCTGTTACGGTGGAGGAAAACATGTGACGAAACCTGCGCACGCCTGCGAAGATATTCAAAGTTGTGCGTGAAGTCGTCCAACCTGCACTGGGCCCGCGTGGACGACTAAGGCCTAATCACCCTATACGGGTAGGCTCGTGCCCCTCGGTGGGGACGTTTAATGAGCTGATGATGATGATGATGTATAAATGTTAGCTTTATTAGAATTACGAAAATCATTTCACTCATAAAACTAGAATTGATATTATATTAATTATGACATGTTGCTGTTACTTTGTGTTGCGATCTCCAATTAACGTTTTTCTTTCTTCTTTCTTTCTATATTTCCAGGTTAACAACAGAATTGACAGTATTTGTTGATCCTTTACTAACACCCGGTCCCCTACACTATAAGTCATTAGTGGTGCTTTTACAAAAGACATCGAATCACAAATGTAACTTGATATGACAAGATCCTTCGTTATAAGATAATGCGTCCTCTTATGTCTCTGGTACTTGGTAGGTCTTATTCCGATGTGATAAGGTTCGAAATAGTTTGTACTTTGTTTTGATATTTAATTGAGTGCCTCTGATTAGGGTGTTGTATGGTGATATTAATATTGCTCTAAGGGTTTTCGGATTTAATGCGTGGATTGTTTGTGTCCGTCGTGGACCAGCCTTTGATGAACCAATATCTCAGTAATGACGGAAAATCCTTCAGCTTATTACTCGTAGTTTAATTTTGTCATTTAAATAAACTTAGAAACACGAGCTGGCAAAAACTTGTTTAACGCGAGCTTTTGCCAGCGGCTTCGCTCGCATTAAATTCGGGGGTTATTTCAGTGCCCTTTGGTATTGCAAATGTACATGGGCGGCGGTGACATTTACCATCAGAGCCGTTTGTTCGTTTGCCTGCTTTACCATAAAAAAAATTGCCCTTTTTCATGGTCTTAAAAGGATGACCAAAATATACTTATATACGGGTACGGAGAGTTGATTCTATTGAGGAGACTCCGCCAAAAACTCCGTAGTTACCCTATTTAATCGTCAATGATGGCCTTTCTTCTGGTATTAAAACTATGTGAAGTCACTTTTATTTATGAGATCATTTTAATTTTTGCGTACATACATAAATTAATCAAAAGAAACAAACTAAAGTAAAGAGAACCAAATTTGAATAAATTAAAAAATTAAACAGTTTGACTTTTGTAGTGTCACTTATAGTTTCGGAGAAAAAAGGCTGTGACATACGGACGGACAGACAGACAGACACACTTGACGAATCTATAAGGGTTCCGTTATTTGCCTTTTGGCTGCGGAACCTTAATAAAAAAAGATAGACTTTGTGTACTTAACATTAAAAGTGAATTTTCCTTGTTTCAGATCGATCATCAAACGAATGACTCCAAGGGCAACATTAGCTAACGAAAGGACTTTAGTCAAATTAAAATCACCACATATACCTATATTATGTGATATCGAGTGCTAAGTGTAGTGGTTAGCTGTTTAGTCGCCATCTTGTTAACATGGCGGCCATTTTGTGCGCGCTCCGACTTCGGATCGGCGACGTGCTCGTCAAGATGGCGCTGCTTCTGATGTTTGCCGTTTATTCTTCCTATGGTGAGTTTTATAACTTTTTCCAATACTTCATTCATTATTGCTCTATAAATATAAGTATAGTATATATTTTGAGAGGAACACTTTTTCTTCATAAAATTATGAACATAATTAGTTTTACAAATATATGAACAATAAATTATTTCTATCTAAGCTTTTAAGTAAAGTTAACCTTATTGTTTTTTTGCTGTATTCAATGTTCCTATGGTGAGTTTTTAAATTTTTCAAATGTTATTAAAAATATATCGAAATCATGACTGATTCTTAGAATTATTGTTTTCCAAAGGTAAAATAACGCCTTAAAAAGATGTGCTCATTAAATCGATATAACCTATACAAAATTAGCCCATTAAACTCATCAAAAAACTTACAATCTTCACGGTTGTGTATTTCGTTTCTTAAGTCATTATGGTTGATTTTTACTTTACTGTTATAAGTGTAGCTAAACCACCTCCGGGAATAAATTGTAACCTTTTTCGAGTAATCCTTGAACAATTACGTGTTGTTTTAAATAATTTCTATTAGTCATCATATCGCTTGACTTTGGTAGAGTTTAAAAGATAAAGAATTGTCTTTTAAAAGCCCGGCAACACATCTTGATGCTCCTTTGGTGTTGTAAATGTCCATGTCTATTCATTTTCCATCAGGTGATCTGTCTGCTCGTTTGCCTCATGATTAAATCTTATTAATTTGAAGACTCGATGGTTTAACGAATTGCAGGTTTGCTAAACGATCGTTTAATTAAAGCAACTGTTGCCAATTGTCACACATTGGATGGGTAACCGAAAAGTACGAGTAAGATCTCACGTCCCTTTTGCTAAAGCGTAGCTCTGACACACTTGAATCTATATGTTTGTAGTGCATTGAGTTGGTATCAGAAAAAAAGAAGCTGACAGCGTGTAGCTGAAACTGACAGAAAAATAAATGAAATAAACGAGATGGTCAAAAAGGACTTGGTCTCCAAAAAAGCAGTTTTCGTTTTAACTTGTTGTACAAACCTATGTCGGGCTCCGGTCTCTCACTTCTAGGATAAGTTTACTAACTATGTAAGATTGTTAAGTTAATCTTTGTGAGAGAAAATAAACGTAACATAAACGTAACTTTAGAAGCGTTTTGTTTATTTTAAATATTTTTAGAGTAAATAAAAAACAACAATGGCGGCCATTTTCTTTAGTGCTATATTTAATTACGTCCATTCGTTTCCAATCATCTAACATCTAATTAGAAAGGAAATATATTTAGAGTTTTACATAGAAATATGTTTTTTTGTCATTGACTAGTTATTAAATATAATAAATTACAAGTTTGCGTGTATGAATTCTTGGTAACTAACACAGGTTTACACTGGGCAAAAATGGATTGTTTCTAATACCTTAAAGCTCGGTGAATTATTTAAATAGTAATGTACTGATGACGTCATACTACATGAAAGTAAATAATGAAGTTATAAGCTAATGACACTTCCGGATTACCCTATCACGGTCGGCCGAAAAAGCTAAAACATTACAACACTGTACAAACCGACAACCGAGATTCCGTCCCCGCCGGCGGGGGCCATCGTCGCTGTTCTCCCCAAACATACGTAAGGCTACCAAGCCCCCCCCGCAACGTCCTAAGCAGAGGTTCGAGTCCCATTCGGGGACGCCCTTAGGCTTGTTACACTACTTATTTGCATATATGCACGCCACTGTGTGTATCCCTTGCCCTGCAGTGGGACATAATAGGTTCATGCTGATGATTAGCTTCAAAACTGAAGACACAAAAAATGATCGTTAAAACACTATTTCAAAACTTCAAAACACAGATTACATATTGTTATAAGCTCCGTGGTTTCGATAATGTGTTTAAAATGAGTCCGGAGCGAATAAAAAACTTAAAACATACCGTAATGCAACACATTATGGTTGTTTTTTAGTTTCGTTATTTTTGTTTCTTTGGAAAATGGCTGACGAAGTGCGTTAAAGGGTATTAACGCCATTTTGTTTTGCCTTTTTATGGTTTTGTGCTGAAAGTAAATTAATGGTAGACTTTTATAAGGACTTAGTTGCATGTCTGTCAGTCTTTACTCACTATAAGTAACTCAATATCGGTCAGATTACAATGGGTAAATAATTAAAGCAGAATGAGAAAACTTAAGTCCAGCCGTGGACTTTAATAGATTGAAGAGAGAGAGTGATGTTGACTGACTAAGCTACTGAGTTACTTTTTTCGATCAGACTAAATGACTTACTCTTATACATTTTCTATGGCATTACAGCCTTATGACGTCACAGTGTTAGATTATTAACTGAGGATCTATTGATTTCTTTTTTGTATCTTTTAAAATAAGGATTGGATGTGTGGATTTATAAAACCATAACATTTGTAGTATTAAGTATTAAGATTTCTTACGGTGAAGGCAAACATCGTGAGGAAACCTTCATGCACGCCTGCGAAGAGATTCGAAGGTTGTGTGTGAAGTCGTCCAATCCGCACTGGGCCCGCGTGGACGACTAAGGCCTAATCACCCTATACGGGTAGGCTCGTGCCCCTCGGTGGGGACGTTTAATGAGCTGATGATGATGATGATTAAGATTTAATAAATTCTATTTTATTATTCTATACCATTCTTCATGATATTAGTGCTGTTAAATTTTCTTCAAGGTGTAGAAAACGTTACAACTATCTATACCATAGACAAAATTAAACCTTTCAACGTAAAATGTAAAGCAAATGTACCAATAAAACCTATTTCACATCCCATTGAACCCTAACTCCTTAACCCTAACGTGCGGTGCATTCCTCACGAGCCCGGGCCGGAGTGACCCGCGAAATTCAACGGTTAATTAGATGGATGATTGCGGCGGTTGAGGGTTAAGATTGTGGGAACCCTAATTAGGTTAGTAATTTGCGTGGGCGTTGTTTGTTTACGGGTTAGGTACATGTTTTGGTACTGGTATTGGGGGTTTTCGCTTTGTACAAGCGTTGAAGGTTTGTGAGTAGACGCATTGCTAGGAAATCAAGCCTTAGTAGGCTTGGAAGCTACATTATAGAATTTTAAAAAATTAAAAAAAATGCTTTTTTTTTTTCAAATACACCTTAAGATACTTTTTAATCGACATTTTTTTTATGAATAGAAATGATTTTACCACTTATTCGAAATGTTGTTATCTAACGAGAAGACTCCGGCAGAAACTCGTGTAGTTACTGTTTTCAATAAATGGTTTTACAGGCTTATGTCAAATTACAAATTTATAAAATTAAATTATATGCGTCTGCTTCTGGAAGTAGACTAAGATCATAAAATTGATCATCATCAGCAACACTCTTGTTCAATCTGGGGGCTCGGCAGTGCCCCCGCCAAGTCGAGCGCGAAGCAAACACTGCCGTACCATCCTTTACAGGATCCATTTCGCCGCATTTTCAGACCCCTATTTGAGAACCTTTGGATAATACTAGAACGCTGAAATTTTCGTCATCTAGTAAGATATAATAACATACTTTAAATCCAAAATTTCAAGTCTGTAAGTCATTTAGTTCCGACGTTAAGCGAAAGCAAAGTTTCGCATTTTCGACAGATAGACACTCACTCACTCATGATCATCAAAATAGAACTAGTACTTTCCACTAACTCAGAGAGCTGAAATTTGGTACAGGGTAAGGGTTCAATGGCTGCATAAAAAGAAAACTATAAAAACTTGGATATTCGAAGATCTGGAGTACCTGCTGACCCTCATAAGATAACGAAAGAGCCCAGCCAAACTATAAGAGATTTATTATAAGAGATTAACCATAATAATAAAGTAATCACAGTAAGGAACCTTAGACTTGGCACGTCTTTGTCTTAATTTCATTACTTTTTAGAGATAATCAAGCAGCTCCATCGAGACTTGGCATCATTTTTTACAGAATGTTTTTGGTGGGTTACTATTCTCAACGAGGTTGTTTTAATCAATGCTTTTAACTTATGTATGGGTACAATATTTTATAGTACTTCTACAAATACTTTAAATACAATTTTCAACAAAATAATTCCATACTTGGTGATCTCGAAGATTCGGAACAGCAAGTATGTTTTTATTAGATTTATAGAAGCATAAAAGAGAGACCGTTTTTGCTTCCTCCACTTAATGGCGCATCTAAAAGAAATTAAGAAAAATGATTACCTTACATTAATATAAGGTCGTTTGTGAGGGTGGTATGGGTAATTATAAATAGGCAAGAATGTAGGTGTAAGAACTGATATACTACAGCATAGGTTATAAGAGCGAATGTTATTGTACTATTTTTATGTTAAGCTGTAATCATATCAAAGAAATAAAAAAACATGTCACCCAACACTCACAGTCTGTTCCCACCATAATAATATACACAACTATGGCATTTTTAACAAACAAAACGCGATCGTAGATAAAAAAAATAGTGGTAAACTAAACCATAGCGGACCACTTCAATGGACCTTAACATCAAAGGCAGCATAATCGTCAACTCGTTTGCGTGTTAGTTATGAAAAAAAAGAAAAGCGTCAGTGTCAACAAACTTTTTAAATTGGACGCGGCGACACGGGCGAAGACGTGACGCGAGAGCGCCATCTGTCATCGGGAATGGCGCGGAATTTGAAAATAGAACGGGTTAGATTTAGGGTTGTCCATTGTATGAAACTTAAGATTACGTCATTCATAATCATTTTATATTGTTTTCATCATGATACTATGGCTAATAAGGTTTACTGTAAGGCACAAGATTTTCCGCATGCCATAGCTAAGTGGTAATGAGCTGATAGTCTATGTGTTTCTAGATCACTGCATGGTCAGATTCGCTCAGTGCTTGCCCGCAGTCTGTCATCAGACTAAGCGCACGGACATAAAGGACTTTATTTGGTAGGTGTCCGACATAACTGTCTGGTAGAGAATGCCTCTAGGTATTAAGTTCGCCCTTGTACTGTCTTTTTGTATGGTGCATAAAGTTTAAATAAATAACGCTCGTCCCCCCAGAATGGGCAGTATTCAATGCAGGATTATCTTCTAAAAAAAAGGCCACTTAGACTAACTGCATAATGACTATATACTTTATATAAAAATATTAATAATATAACAATTGTCGGTCCATAATCAAGTAACTATAGCGCTTTTTGCTTAAATTCCAAGATTATCAACGAAACGCGTTAGCTACGAAATATTACCAACAAAAACTCTGCTTTATCAAACCTTATTATCATCATTACATCCTAATATGTCCACTGCTGAACGAAGGCTTTCCTTAATGATTTCTACGCGGGCGGATCCCTAGCAGTTGACGTCCATTTGCTTCCCGCCACCTTAACCAGGTCATCCGTCCATCTGGTTGGGGGTCGGCCTACGCTTCGTTTCCCGTTACGTGGACGCCACTCGAGAACCTTTACGCCTCATCGGCCATCAGTTCTACGCACTGCTGCTTTAACTTGGTAATCCTGTGGGCTATGTCGGTCACACTAGTTCTCTAAACTAAACCTAGGTCTTTACCATACAGGGAGCCATCAAACCAAATCGGTTGTAATATAATGTACATATATACGTATTATTATTAAATTATTATTGCATATTTGACCTATATGGTGTACCTAATTGTTGAGACGTCGGCAACCTCCAAGGATTCTGGGTTTGATGTTTGTATTATTATGTAGGTATGAATTTTGATACTTGGAAGCGCTTTTTTCCAAGTATTCATTATTGTGCTTTACTTTGGTATTTTAAATGTATTTTTTATTGTATTTTTTGTATTCTTTTTGACGTTTATAAGAGCTTTTTGTAAGACTAATCTGAATAAATGAATTTTGACTTTGTGTAGGTATATCTATGTATTTACGAAAAATAATTTGGTGGGCTACTAAACTAAATAGTGTCAACCCTAAATAGGCTAAGTATAATCCAGCCCGGGTCTTAGAGACCCGAGAATAGAATTGGCCAAGAGTGATCCTCTTGAATGTTTAAAGGGTTAATTTATTGGCACCACTCACGATGTCTTAATTTGTTAAGTAGGGTTTTTATTTGTTGTTAATTGGTTTATTTTCGTTTAAGGTTATATTTTCATTGGGTTGCTAGTATTAGACTACTGTGTCGTCTAGGTAGATACTTCATTACGAGATAACGTCCCGTGAAATCTATATGTTGGTCTGATTTTTCATCAGTCTGACTACAAATTATAGAAATGGGATCTTTCATACATTTGAGACCAGGATGTTGGGAGTAGAAAGACAGAATCCATACAGGAATGAATGGATAGGGTGAAGTGAGAAAGCGGTGTGAATATCCAAAAAAATAAAAAATAAGAATTATGTTAGAAAAATAGTTATAAAACAGTTTTATAAGTATAACTAGCGACCCGCCCATGCTTCGCACTGGTGCAATGGTGATTTGGTGATATTCGTATTATCACGCTCCCGCCTACCGGGTCGGCCGGTACCGCCGCAAATGCTACGTACTTACCGCAAACTTTAAATCTGTAATATCTTCGAAAACATTATTTACGACATCACATTAGAAACCTCAAAAATAACAGTATTTCTCCACTATTTAATGGATGTTATTATGTATATAAACCTTTTTTTTATGTTATAAGTGTATAGGACGGTCTGGACGCTCACCTGATGGTAAGTGATAAGCCAGACCATGACAGAGCGGCATTAAAGGAGACCAACAACTGATAGACAGTTATTATCCTCCATCAATGACGCACTGCGCGAAATAGAAAACCAACATAACAATCAAAACATTACAAAATATGTTTGTTGCCGTGTCACGTCAACCATCAAGGCAATGTTTAAATCGGTTATTTTAAGCGAAAATTTATGAATAAAATCATTTTCGAAATTCATTCCGAAGTTCATTGTATAGGCAGATACAACTTTTTTTCAAAGCTGCCGAGTAAAATTTAAAAAAGATAATTTAAAAAAAAACCGACTTAAACGTCAAACAAGCGTTCCGCGTTCAAAATTGTTACTTCCCTCCTAATAGCCGAAACGTGCCTCCTTCCCCGATTTCGAATATAGAACGCGTACAAAAATGGCCGCGTTTTTCACAAATCCCGCTTTATCCCGCAGCGCGCAGTTAGCGCCATCTGTCATTGAGTTTGACAGTTGACAGTGAGATGTTTTTTAAATAGATGCTATTAATTGAATCGATTGCGTTTTAAATTAACAAGGTATAAGTTCGAATCTCTGACCCATAATACGAATGGGCTGGCTCGCCGCACAGACAACCAGCGACCGTCGATTGAGGTTACCTGAGGCCCAAAAATATATAAAAAGTTCCCAAAAATTTACTAGGCGGTAGACTCGATACTGAGTCGTCTAGGTAGGTACCACCGCAGTGCCAGATATCGTCCCGGGAACAGGCGTGTTACGCACTTTTGTGTTTCGGATTGAGGGCACTGCAGCTAGTGAAATTACCGGGTATAAGAGGCCTAGCATCTGTTGTCTTCGGTGTCGGGCGCAGTGCGGCATTGACGGTGAAGAATAACTGTCTATCAGTTGTTGCTCCTTCAATGCCGCTCTGTCATGGTCAGGCGTATCACTTACCATCAGGTGTCTTGACCGTCCTGTAAACTTTAACATAAAAAAATCCGCCTCACTCTTCCCAATGTTTTCATTTCCCTCTCTTTTTTTAGCTCTTATCCGCTGCGGTTGCATATATAAAGCCATAAGAGATTTTGATGACCTCTTTGGTGTAATGGTTGAGATGCCGGTCATGTCGGTTACTACACCAAGAGTTTTGGGTTCATTCCGGGCAGTACAAACATTTGTGTGCGTGAGCATGTCTGTATTGGCCTGAGTGTTTTCTATGAATAATATGTATGTATTCACAAAAAAGTATGTTTATCAGTTGTTTAGTACACGTAATACAAGCATCACACTTTCGGGCTAGATGGCGCTGTGTAAGTGTCAGTGGATATTTATTTATTTTCTAGTGTCTGGAATCCCGGAGGTTATAAAATAGGTTCAGTTTTGCACCGCACTCGTATCTCCTTCGTAAAAACTTGTTAATGCATAGTGATACAACTTACCGTCAGGTAAGTCGTTCACTCTTTTGTCTACCCATGAAAAAAAATCAAGGATATATGTTACTCCTCTTTTTCTATCAAACTAAGTGACACCACCGACAAAATGACGTAAATTAAAAAGGCGGAGAACAAAATGATCCTTACCAGTCAAGGTAATCCCCAAACTGCAAATAACTCAGGGTGTACAACTAAGTTATTAAGGTATACTTATTTACCTAAGTCGGGGGTAGTCATAAATTCGACGTCGCGCTTAAGTGATGTATCTATGGAACATAGATAGTAATGGAGAGGACACCAAGTTTTGTACTATTTTTTTTGCAAGCCTTGTATTTTATTCTTTTCGCTTAGAAATGAATTTACCTTACATCATTCAGTATCAATCTAGATGTAGTTTATCTTGATTTATTCTGAAAAACACAAGGTTTATTGAAGCTTTATTACAACAAAACTCTTTAATAAAATGACTTCTGGATTGTAGTTTTTAATTGACACGAAAAAGATGCGGACTTCATAGACTGACGTTAAAAAGGTTTCTAACTAAAAAGCGATTTCACCACATGTTTGCCACATATCTACAGAGATAAGCGGCCGCAGGTTTGCTCACGAAAACCTGAGCAAAAACAAACATGATTAATAAAGTAATTACAGTGGAAATATACTAGTTGACCCATAGATGAATGGAAGTTTCTTACCACGGATGACTAAATTGTGACTACTGAGTTTCTTGCTGGATCCTACTTAGATTCATTTGACATTAATAAGTCTTCTTTATGGACCTAAATTAATAATAAATATAATTATATATAAATATCCATAGTATATATATTATATCGATCGAACCCGGAGCCATTGGTGTAATAGCCGACGTCACGATGCACTACATGGTTCGTCAATAAATTGAATATAGGCATTTCGATTTGGTGAAATCAGTTGCTACCGGAAGTATTTCGTGAGCAATACGAGCTGGCGTCCTTAAAAAGAACATAATCCATTTTAAGGGGCGGCAACGCACGTCAGTGCTCTCTTGCAAATGGAGCATAGAAAAAAACTCAAATTCATTCAATATAAAGAAACAGCTCCACACATTTTTCTGTTCCAGCAAACTGCATTTTAAACTCCATGGGATTTATTTTAAACTTATTTCCATAAATGTTTCTAATGTACCCCCTGTAATGGGCGTGTATTATTTGTCATATGATTTTATAGCTTATTGCTAAGGAATAAAGATTAAAATTAAACTCCAATGCGGATCGTGATAGATGTTTTTTTTTCAAACTTCCCTCTTTAAGTAAATCTCTTTTTAAAAGTTAAGACCGTTTTGGAGCAATTCTTTATTAAGGTGTCATTTTTAAGTGTTAATAAGTTCGTAGGTTAAAGCACTATCCCAAATGATATTCTATATATAAAGGCAGATACGCCACCCGTGCCTCAAAATCAAACCGCAAGAGACCTAAACCTATTTACCTAAAAAAAGCTTACAGTTGTAGGCTTTTGTTTAGGTAAATGTACGGCTTATTCGAAATATGCGTATGTGTGGTGTCGCTGCATTCGGAACACGTTTGTGTTGTTTTGTGAGCATATCACGAATCTATATACTTATATCATTGACTATCCCTAATCTTCTACTATATAAAATAAGTCCGGGTTTCCTTCCTGACGCTATAACTCCAGAACGCACGAACCGGTTTCCACGGTTTGCATTCGTTGGAAAGGTCCCGGGATCCGTGAGGTTTATAGCAAATAAAATTCAGGAAAATAAATAAGCGGGAAAATCTTTTTTCACATACAGCGCCATCTCTGATACGTAGCATGTACTACAACCTAATATTGTAAGTAGATGGCTCTTTTGATCACCAAACGAAATCTATACTAATATATAAAGCTGAAGAGTTGTTTGTTTGTTTGTTTGAACGCGCTAATCTCAGGAACTACTGGTTGATTTTGAATAATTCTTTTTCAGTGTTAGATAGCTATTTATCGAGGAAAGCTATAGGCTATATATCATCACGCTACGAGTAATAAAAGCGAGAGTAATGAAAAATGTTTCAAAATCGGGGGTACTTTTTCATACTTGGAGCTTCCGCTGCGTACTCGCTGCTAAACGGTTAAAGTTACACAAAAGTCAGTATGAGAGTATTGTTCTCCTTTTAAAAGGTCTACAAAAAAGTCCGCGACAGCATATGTCTATCTTTTAAGGTTAGCTCACTATAACATATTTTTGCTAATAAAAAATTCTGAAATTGACCCGAACCTTTAAAGTTGGAGGGAGGGGTAATCGTATGTATAGTGATAAATCAAGTACCGTGTTATTCCAGAATTTAATGCCGAGCGAAGCCGCGGGCAAAAGTAGTGTTACATAAAACGAGGCATCTGGTGCGAAACGGAGTTCGCTGGGTTTGCTAGTCGAATATATAAATTGACTATTAAAGTTAGTTCATTAAAACATTAAATTAAAGGCAGTTATAACTAAAGGCTAATTAAATTAAAGGCAATAAATAACTAAGGTGTCATTTATTGAAATAAAAGTATAAGTTGTTTACTTGTCTAGTACCAAATACAGGCTGATGTCTATGTATCATAGGATAGAGTGATGATGGGTAATGCTTTAAACAGGTGCATTTAACTAGTCACAAATAAATGAAACAAAATCTCTTGTCAAGAATAAACTGTCTGGTGTCCTGGCAAATCACTGTTCTTTATTTAACTCGAACTCGCTTCACTCCTGGTTGTCTGCGCGTGCGCATCTTTAATTTGTAACCTGTAAGGTTGCCACTTGATGTTTTGACTAAAAATAACCTTAGACCTAACACTAACTGTTGAAACTAACTTTTCAAACGTCCGGCTGTTAGACCAAGGATTCCAGGTTCGATCACCGGGTAGTACAAACATGTGTGTGCATGAACATATTATTATCAGTTTCACTCGCGTCGTGTACGAAGCATTGCTCTTTTATACCATACTAGCGTTTGTGCGCGATTTCGTCCGCATGTAATAGTTACATTTGACAAACGCTTACTTGAACTCGCTACTTCGTAATATTTTTTATGCGCCCCTGGCGGGTTACCGCCTTCTCTTAAAACAGTGTTACCATAATATTACTTCGTCTTTTCTGGTACAAAAATGCTGACGTATCATTATAACAATACTGTTTAAAGAGATTGTGGTTACCCCCAGGTTAGGCGCTAGGAGTGGGTCACATAGCAGTAGTCAAGTTAAGAACTTATAAGGTATTTTGTTCATGTACGTACTACATGTTAATGTATGTATTTTGGTAATGTACGGGCCTAAGTCACTAAGTGTAATACTTAAACATAATTTATTACTTTCTGGACCACAACTAGATATGTCTAGTCGAACGAAAACCATAAATGTACCCCACAGACTGGAAAATGTTCAGTGGTTGGTAAAAATTCAACAAAATGGCCGTCGATGTCTAGGGTTGATAAATATGATTTATTATTTTTATTTGACGACCCGTGTGGTGTAATGGTTGAGATGTCGGCTATTACACCAAGGGTTCCGGGTTCGATCCCCGGGTAGTATATACATTTGAATTTATGAAAATGTCTGTTTGTATTAGTCTGGGGTGTTTATATGCACACACATATTTACATATATTGTGTATTTTTTACAAAAAAGTATATTATAACTTTTGTTCAGTACCCATATTAGAGGCTAATGCTTAGTTTGGGGCTAGGTGGTGATGTGTGCTTGCAGATGGATATTTATTTATTTGCTTAATTTTAGCCATGTATTATTATTTATTATGTATGACCCTGGCTCATTGGTGTGGACTGTTGCCTTGCTATCTGGAAGGTGGAGGTTCAAATCACGCCACGTACCAATGCGTTTTCAAATTTTCGAAGTTATATGTACGTTTAACTGACGCTCTTACTGTGAAGGAAAACATCGTTAGGAAACCTGCGCCTACAAAGAGCTTTAAAGGTTGTGCGTGAAGTCGGCCAATCGACACTGGACCCGCGTGGACAACTGAGTTCCTGCTGTATAAATCCGCAATATGGTTTTTTAAAATACCTACGATAAAATAAGTTCATCATAGATTTGAGTTTATGTCAAACTGGCTGGAAAATAGAAAGGATGGCGGTCATAAAAATTTCGCTGACAACCCTACCGCACATTAGGAGCTGTCAGCGTTCGCGCCGAAACGTCGCGCCATTATTGACTTTTTTTTACCGCGCCTGAGAAATGGGCGAAGGAAAATATGTCCTTACAGCCACTGTCCCTTCGGTGTAATTAGCTAGCTCGGAGCTCTTTAGGGTCATATTTTATTTGTTATATAGTATCTTTAGTAAAGAGGCGGTCTAACTTAGGTTATATTTTATCGGGAACACGTAAAAATAGCATTGTAATATCATAATGCTTTAATGAATTTATACTTGACCATAATTTAACTCGCCGACTTAGCTCAGAGGATCTCAGTTTTTTTGATGACTTGCAGTAGTCATAAAAAAAACTGTTGGCCGCAGATTTATCCGCGTTTACATCTTCACTGGTCAAGTGGCGAGCGCAAATGGCTCCTAGAGACTTTGAAACTTTGCCCTTAAGGCCTGATGGATTGATTACAGAAAGATTGCCAATGCACGTGCAGAGCCATGGTTTAAAGTATATAGAGATGGAGAATGCTATGCCTTGCAATTGTCTCTCTTCAATATAACTCTATAAAATGATATCATCACTCTCTTCAACTTATAGCAGTCCACTGCTCGACAAAGGTCTCCCCATTTTCCGCCAGATAACCCGGTCCTCCGCTTTTCTCATCCAGCCTCCACCAACGACATTTCGCAAGTCGTCGGTCCATCGGGCCGGAGGGCGTCCTAGGCTACGCTTGCCGTGATGCGGTCTCCACTCCAGAACTCGTCTGCTCCAACGGCCCGAGATTCTGCGACATACGTGACCAGCCCACTGCCTCTTCGACTTGCTGATCCGGCGGGCTATGTCGGTAACTTTAGTTCTCCTACAGATGAAATTATTTCTGATCTTATCCCTAAGAGAGACCCCGAGCATAGCTCGCTCCATGTCATATAAAGATAAAAATAAGTTTTATGGCAAAAATCCAAACCACAATAAATAGAACAGTAGTAGAAACAAACGCGCCGAAACCTTTTGACAATTTACTTTTTTCACAAGAACTTCCGTACTCCTTTTGCCTCCTTGGCCGGCGGCTAGAAAAAAAAACTTGTCGCTGGCTTTTTGATATTACAAACGCGGGAATAGTTTGTGTAAAGATAAAATTGAACGGGTTAATGCCTTTCCCGTGTATCTTTAATGGAGTTTAATCTCTTGATAAGACCTGAAGTTTGTATTGTATATTCGTTAAGTTTGAATGTGTACCTTGTTTGTTTTACCTTAAGGTTATAATTTAAGTTGGTTCCAATTAAACTTGTCTATGGTTTTATTGATGTTATTGTTACATTAACTGTTATGTATGCACAAGCCGTATTCGGTTGTGAGTGAAATATTTAAATAAATGACATCAGAGATACACACCGCCATTTTGGCCCAAAGCATTCACCTTCCACTATAAGTACTGAACACTAGGTACTAATGTAGGCACCTACTTTATTTATAGGAACCGTTGTTTAAAAAATGGTATATGGTTCAAATCTAAAAGCACGAGCATACTACAATGTCACTATGACATGTAGCGAGCGACGTGATTATGAATGAAAATTTTGCTCAACTGACGCGATGGGCAGAATTTTGGCGCGGACACTTTTTTAGTGAGATTGTGCATCTAGTTAGTTGATTTTCTAATATAACTAGTAAAAATGTAACACTTTATTGGTTGTGAGTGAATTATTTAAATAAATTATAACAGATAGGTATCTCTGATGTAATTTATCTATAATATATATGAGAGCGTCAACCATAATAATTAATTAATTGCAGTAAGGAACCTTAGACTTGGCACGTCTTTGTCTTGATTTCATTACTTTTTAGAGATAATCAAGCAGCTCCATCGAGACTTGGCTAGATTTTTTACAGAATGTTTTTGGTGGGATAAATATTAAGTCAATTGATGATAGTGAGCAATGACGTCACGTTTCAATAATCTCATACAAAATATATGATGAAACGTTCCTTTTTGACAGTTCATAAAAAGTGCGTCAACGATTAGTGGTGTCAAATACCCAATTCTACCCAACTGACGCGATGGGCAGAATTTTGGCGCGGACACTTTTTAGTGACATTGTGCAAGTTATTACTTTATTATCTAAGATAACCAGTGAAAAATGTAACACCTTAACACATCAATAATAATTTAACACCCGTTTAAACTAAAATTAGAGTATCCACCTCATTCATTAACATCAATTACGCATGCCGACATGCACCCAAAGTGATTAATCTTAAAGTGTATTTTGGTTTGATGGCAAAATAAAAAAAATGTTGCAACTGTCGACGTGAGATACGAGGGCGGCATCCACAACCCATTCGTTATGCTGCCCTTTAAACGTTTGACGTTGTTCTGGAACAATGGAGTCGGTATTCAATTTGTAATTCATTAATTTAATTAATTCTACAAATATAAATAAATAATAATAATAAATATCCACTGACATTCACACAGCGCCATCTAGCCCCAAGTTAAGCGTGAAGCCTGTATATGGATACTAAACAACGGATAAACATACTTATATATATTTTTTTGTAAATACATACATACATATTATACATAGAAAACACCCAGACCATTACAAACAGACATGTTCATGCACACAAATGTTTGTACTGCCCGGGGATCGAACCCGGAACCCTTGGTGTTACAGTCGACCTCTCAACCGCAACACCAAATGGGTCGTCAATATGCTTCGCAACCAATGTAATTTCTTTCAGCCATTTTTATTTTGGAGTCGATAGTTAATTCGATGAATTAACTTAGATCCATCTAGTGTCAGAGACCCTTAATCGCATTTCGTCTTTCAAATTAGCTATGTCTCATTGTAAGACACAAAGTAAGCTGATCCCTAATTTAGATTACAGGAGTAGATTATGGTGTTGATAATATACATTTATCGTCAGGGCGAAGAGGGATCAATGGCGTAGCGATAAGCGCGATTGTTTGGCAATCGACCAAGCCTAGCAAATCGCAATAGCTGAGGCTTAAACTTGCAAAAAATTCTAGCAGAAATACACGATGTCCGGAACTAAAGATTATATGGATCTAGAAAGAGCACTAAAATAAAAAAAAATCCCGTCTGTTTGAATAATTTTGACATGAAATTTAAGATTAATGTCTAAATCTAATAATAATAAAAAAACTACGATAAACACTAAAATCAAATAGCATAATTAATTATTTGCCATTTAAAAAACGTAGTCGACTCCACGGATTTACCTTGTGCCACATATGCTCCACAGATGGCAGACTTAGGAACGATTTGAGGAAATATCAGTGATATATTAATAGTTCCCCGCCTCGTTCTTTGTATCAAGTTCCATTGTAATGTATTTAATGTGACTTGTCCATATCCGCAAATGGGGATGATTCTGTTTAAGACCGCCTCGTTCCTAATGCGCACCGCAAAGGAATGGAACTCTTTGCCTCCTTATGTGTTCCCGATCATTACAACCTGGCCGTCTTCAAGGCAAGAGTGAATAGGCTGTTTCTAAGCAGGCATGAGCCATCCTCGACCTCATCATCACTTACCATCAGGTGAGATGGCGGTCAAATGTCTGCCTATAGAAGATAAAAAAACCTTACATAGTGTGGTGAAATCATCAACAGCCAGGTCCCCACCAACGTCTCTCTCTCTTCAACCTATCGCAGTCCACTGCTGGACAGAGGTCTCCGCCATTTTGCGCCAGATATTCCGGTCCTCCGCTTTCCTCATCCAGTCTCCACCCGCGACCTTTCGCAAGTATTCGGTCCATCGGGCCGAAGGGCGCCTTATTAAATGGGAATACGATCTTTTGTTGTAGGACTCAAGAAATATCTCCGTTAGTAACTTATTCCACAGTTTTGTAAAGTAATCCTTGTTTAATGTTGATCAGTATTCTATATCTATTTTATTTCCATAAATCCCGGTCGGGAGCGTCGGTGGCTCAATGGTGCGGACTGTCGCCTTCCTACCGGGAGGGCTGAGGTTCAAATCCCGACACGTACCAATGTATTTTCGAATTTTCGAAAATATATGTACGTTATCCGACGCTCTTACGGTGAAGGAAAACATCGTGAGGAAACCTTCATGCACGCCTGCGAAGAGATTCGAAGGTTGTGTGTGAAGTCGTCCAATCCGCACTGGGCCCGCGTGGACGACTAAGGCCTAATCACCCTATACGGGTAGGCTCGTGCCCTCGGTGGGGACGTTTAATGAGCTGATGATGAAATCCCGGT